>VZRR01009625.1:1808891-1849023 GCA_013398015.1 Oreocharis arfaki | reverse complement strand
GGCAGGGCCAGGTCGGGAGGGGCAAGGCCGGGACGGGCGGGGCAGAACACGGCAGGGCCGGGCGTCGCCGGGCGGGCCGGTCTCAGCACCAAAGCGAAGGCGGAACAAAGGCTGGCAGATGCCTTTCCGCTTTGGGCAATCGGCTGATGAAGGACGGGTCGCAGGCTGGGCCTTTCCCACGGCCGTGGGGGAGCGGGCAGAGCTTTTCGCTGCCCTGTGAGGTGTTCAGCGGCAGGAGGGGCCGGGCCGGGAGGCTCCCGTGGCGGGGGCAGGAGCAGCTCCCACGCCCGCGGGACGGTGCGCGGGGGTGCAGCCGCGCTCCTTCGTGGCGTCCACTGGGCTCCCGAGCGGCTGGCGGCAGTCCCGGCCTCACCGCCCGCATCTGCCTAAAAGAAGGGATTAGCAGCAGCCAGGCAACAGCTTGGAAACTGCCTTGTCCGGTTGATTGCCGCGTACTACTCATACGAAACCTGGGACAGGCCCACAGAAGTACCTTGGGCTTAAAGCTATGCCTTCCCCAGATGGGGACAGACACGTGGATTGGTGACCTCTCCGAGATGAGGAAGATGCCATAGTCTGGCTGCATGTGAAGAGGCCGCTGCAGCTGAACCTTGTCCTCAGAGTAGCTGTGGGCTGTGACTGCCCTCACTGCATTGGGGTGTAGCTTTTTCAGGTGCTGAGTGCACACAGAGACCTGTGGGGTCAGTGCCCAGCCAGCCCTATAATACTCGAAAGCTCAGTGACACTAGATAGCACAAATATAAAAGAACTGTCAGCAGGAAGGCCCTGAACCCTTCTCACTGGAAAACTTGATGTGACAATCAGTATTATGTTCTTAGTAGGACTGTAGGATGTTCTCAGCTCAGTGTGATTTGTAACTCTTTATTCACTGTTTTTTCTCAGGCATCCATTGTGCCTAAAGGCTGCATAAGCAGGTTATGCACAACTTTATGAGTGATATACACAGTGATAATCTAGTGACTAGAAGATTTGCATAGTTCATAGAAGATTTCTGGGGGTAATGTGCTACTGGACTGTATTTTGGTGTGCAGACATCTGTCGTGTCACTGCTAGTCTGGCAGCCCTCAGTGACCAGGGGACATAGCAACCTCCATCGGGCCTTGAAACAGGCTGATTCTTGATCTTGTTGACCCATTTTGACACTCTGCTTTATTTCTTAGGGGTTTATACTGCTTCACATTGCCACTTACCACTTGAATCCTCTTGTTAGAAGTTAATCTTGCCTGAACATCTTTACACCTGCCTTTGCCTTTACTCCTCTTATGTAGTACGACTTTAGCTTAAGTATCCCCCACAGTTCCTCATGGTGCCCTCAATAAAGCTGCACCAAAGCCATGCAACCTTTCCTTGCAAACTTGGGCCATGGCTGCCAGGCACCCAAATCCCTGCGCTGTGAGGTTTTGGGTGGCAGAAACATGCCTGACCTGTGAGTGTGTGAACTTGAAAGGAGAGCTCAGGAGGACCAGCTCATTGCAGAAATAATATACACACTCGCAGTCAAAGAAAAAGCCACAGTGAAACAAATGGCTGATGTGATACAGGAGGTTAAACCAGGCAACTGGAATGCTTCCTCTGAGCCTAGATTTCTATGTTCTTTTCACAAACCATATAATCTATATATAAAAATCCATATGTATAAATCCATATGTTCTCCTATGTTAATAACATGTGCCTGAAAGGGCTTCTCTTCATAATGTGTCTATAATTGCTAAAAAATGATTTGTCTCATTAGTATGCATTTCATGTTAAAAATTCTGATTTGTTTCTTTAGGCAGATTGCCACACAAGGTAGAGCAAACTGCACTGGCATGAGAATACAAACATAGCTGCTAAAGGTTATTCTGTTTGATTTTATTTTTGACACTTTAGGACCTAGACTGCAGTGCCTGTCCCTGGTTAAAGCAAACAGCATGAAGAGATGGGGTGGGGAGTCCTGCTTCCTTGCACACATTGCTCTGAGGTCCTGCAACTTTGTGGGGCCCCTAAAGAGCTCATCCAGCACATAGGCAGTGGAGCTCTGGGGGACCCATGGCTGGGCATAAGTGACCACAACTGCTTTTCTTTTTGTCTGGCTAAAGTACACCAATTCCTCCTGCTGCCATCCTCTGTGCTGTGCGTGAGCATGATTTGACTGCTGTCAGACATTTCTGCAGTTTCTTCTGCAGCTCCTTTTTATCATTTTATGGTTTGACTATTAGCTAATTAGTAAGTGTTCCCACATGGCCTGTTTAGGGTGTGAGAAGCAGTTGATATGAAATAAAGCTGTTAAATACTTGTGTTCTTTTTAATTTCAGTTTTTATGCATTTCTTTAAGACTCTCGAGTCAACATTCCTCTGAACCAAAGTGGAAATGCTAAAATAGCCTAGGATTTTTTTAGAAAATAAGAAACAAAGTATTTTATTTAGGAAATGAACCCATTTGTGTAAAAGAAAAGGATCAAAAGTACACCAGGATGCTAAGTGTTTGTGTAAGGGATTTTTATAGGGGGTTTTATATATTCACATAAACACTGAATTAATGTGAGGAGCAATAGGACTGTTGCCATTTCAGTCAGGCATTACCCATTTGGTATTGGTGGGCATTCTGTGCCCTGACCTTACCATAACTTTTTTCAGAAAGTCTGTGGATAGCCACAAGTTGAGATGGCCAAGTGGCCAGGAGGGCCAAGACTTCCAGGGTAACTCTATGTGAGGTACAAGGAGGAAGGAAATTTTCTGACTTGTGCCCCGTCGTTCTCTCGGCCTTCTCTCTTAGCACTGCTCTCTTTTGACAACTAAACCAGAAGTAGCCACTAGATGGCTGTATTCAGTAACAAAAGGCGACACATGCCTTCTTGTTCTGCTGTAACTCCTATTAAAGAGGCACTATCATTTTTATAACACCGATTAGTCTTTTCATGGCAAAATTAATGTGGGCAGGCCAAAGAGGCAGGACAACCCATACTGGCAAAGACCAGCTTGAGCAGGACATCTTGGACAGTGTGGAGCTTGAGCATGGAGGTCCTGAGCTGTCCCCTAGTGCTAGACCCAGCCTAATTCTAACGGAGGCCAAGGATGACGTTTCTTGCCAGGGCTATGGGGAGACAGCCCTGACTCAGTTTGAGATGCTGCTAGAAATCCCAGATATGGATCACTGGTCAGTCAGTGGCTGTGCCAGCCATGCTTCTGGGTGGCAGAGGAAGGGTAAGGCAAAAGTGGGACATCTCTGCCCCTTCCCACAAAGAAGTCCTTGGATGCCAAAAGAAGGCTGTGGTGGGTTAATCTTGGCTAACAGCCAAATACCCACCCAGCTGCATAGTCCCTCCTCCTTCTCCTCCTCCTCCTGGAGGACAGAGGGAGAAAACAGAATGAGAAAGATCATGGGCCAGGATAAAGACAGGGACAGTGCTTGGCAGTTGCTGTTATGGGCAAAACAGACTACTTAAGGGAAAACCACTGTAATTTATTGCCAACTAAAATAGTAAAAACAAAAAGAAGAACGTTAAAACAATACCCTTACTCTCCCCTACTCCAGGCTCAACTGAACTCCCTCAATCCAGACTCTTCTACCCACTCCAGATGGTGCAGAGTGGCAGGGGTGGATATGATCAGTACAGAGTGGTTTCTCTCTGCTAATCCTTCCTCCTCATGCTTCCGCTGCTCCACTGATTTGCCCATGAACTGCAGTTTCTGTCAGGAAAAACCTACTCTGATGTGGGCTCTCTACAAGCTGCAGTCCTTCAGGAATATTCATGTGCTCTAGTGTGCATCCTCCATGGGCTGCTGGCCAGCTGTATGGGCTCCCATACGGAGCACCTCTTCTGCTTTTCTCTGACCCTCGTGTTCCCTCTGCTGCTTCTCCCTCATTTTTGCCTCCTCCTTAGTCTCTGCTCCCTCTAGAAATCATGGGAAAGAAATACCTGATCTTGAACCTTCTGTCAATGATCAGTTGTGAAGGACCTGCCCTTGGGTGCACTGGAAAGGGCTCACAACATTCCTACTGCCATGGGAGCGGCCTGGGCACATCTGGACTTTCTTCAGTGCCTCTGAGAGGGCGTGCAGAAGTGGTACTCTGCCCTATTTGAAAATGTTGATGCATTCCATAAGGGGAATGTTCAGAGTAAGAAACGTTGCATATTAAACATTGGCTTGTTTCTATTATGATTTAGAAATCAAATTCTTATGTTAAAATCTTTAAGAAAGCAAATTAAAAATCACTAAGAGGGACTGAAGAACTTCTTTCACAAAAGATCTTGAAATTTTTGAAACCCTAAAATTGAACTTGACACCAAAGAATTCTAGATAAGTGATAAAAATTCAGCGGAAGAAATCTTGGCCTGCAATTACTCTAGCTCGGATTCACAAAGAAATTTCACTTTAACAAAAATCTGTAGTTTTGGTGGTTTTTTTTTTTAATGAGAATTTTAAGCAGATCGTCTGATTATGTAATGGGTTTCTCATTTCCTGAGAAATAGTATTTTGGCAGAACTGACATGATATTTTGGATATTGCTTTGACAGCATTGCTTCTTTTTAATTATGAAGTGTTGTGTCAAGTTTTTTCAACCACTTTGGATGTGGTTAACTATTCTAATGCATTTTCTTCCTGGCTACCTGCTTTTTAGAACTATTATGATACCCAGACTGATTTCACAAGCAGAATGTGGAAACCTGGCCTCACAGACAGACAAGAGGAAAATCCGTCACTAACAGATAGTAAGTTTTTTCCATCTATGATTCCTTGACCTATTTCATTCTTGGTCAGGCAACTAAATGACTTACTTTAAGGATTTTTTTTTCCTTGTAAAACAGCTGTTTTATTTCTACATAGATTAGAAAAAGAAGAGTAATTTTTTTTAATACAAAGTCTTTAACAGTTTCTTATACATTTAAAATGTGAAAATTGTGGATTCATCTTAAGAAAGGAGCCAAAGTTCGAGCCAGTTCTGTCTGAGCTGGAGCAATGCTGCATCCCAGTTGCCCAAGCATTATGATGAGTGCCCAGCAATAGGAAATTTTTTCTTCTGTATCTGTGTCTGATAAAATCTTTTAAATAGATTCGCGTTTCTTGACATAAAACAGTGGAATGTAAGCAGTTAGAACAGCACTAGGTTAATCACTGGGGTTTTCTGGAAGAATACTGTGGCACCACAAACCTTCTCTGCCCAGCAAGGCTGAGTTCCTGGGTGGGAATTCGGATGTGCATTGCCAGGGTTCAAGAGAAATAATGATGGAGAATGGCAAGCAGGCCAGGCAATAGCTACCGAAATAACTGACCCACAGAGAGGGATTGGTGTATCTTGTTGACCATGACAACTGCCTTCAAAATCTTGTCACAGATTCCCAGATGAAGACAACAGTGTTTTTTCTACACCTTTTCTCTGCTCCAGCAGTGAGACTGGAATTTGTGTTACTAGCTACAATGTTCAAAATAAAACTACTGAGGTCAGCTGAAAGTGTTGACAATGAGATTTATCTGAGGCTGAAGTAGTTTAATCAAAGTTTAATCAAATTTACCTTCATCTTAGTCTTTCGGTAAAAGGAAGGCTCTTTCTCCAGGGTATATCATGGAAACTGGCAAATACAAATTTACTTACAAAACTTAATTAAAATGGTGCAAAACACTTTCAAATATTTTTTGATAATGTCATGCTGATATAAATCAGTATAAATTTCAAAGTATGCAAATAAAATGTTACACAAGCATACTCTAGAGACTTTTCTTATGCTAAATGGTGATTTATTTATTAACTTTTTGTCTATTTCTGTCAACTGCCGGTAAGTGTCCCAGGTTCTGTCTGTTGTTTCTAATAACAGAAGCAAGACTCATGCAAATTTGGAGAAAACATATAGTTGAAGCCTTCTAAAATGCGGAAATGATGGATTTCTTGACAGGCTGTCAAGCTCATCTTGCACCTCTGTTTAGTCAGTCCTTGATGAAACTGCCCATTGTGACGCCAAATAGAAAAAGAGTTGTGATTATGAGCCTCCCTTTAGAGCTTATCAGCTGTGAGCCTGGTTCTAGCCATCTCCTTCTCTTACAGAAACATTGTACCTTCAAGAGGTGAGGGTGATTCCTGTTTGCTGCACCAGCACTAGAAGATAGGATGGGGTGTGCATATATAATATACATTTATATATAGTATCTCAAACACCTGATCTAGTGTATGAAAATGTTATGCAGAGCGGTGTTACTAGGAATGCTATTTAAAAACCACCAACAACTGAAGTATTGACAGGTTAAATGACTTGTCTAGGTTATACAGGAAAGTTGTGGGAGACTTAGAACAGCCACACATTCTCCTAAACTCACAAAATCATCTTATTCACAGACAGGCCTCTAGAAAAGATTAATCTAAATGCTATGTTCATTGGAAACTGAACTCCAGTGCTTATTTCCTCTCCCCATAAAATGAATACTTTGTTCACCTTTTCCTTCTTTATCTCTGTGGTTGAAAGTACTGCATGTTAAATGTGCTGCAGCACCTGTAGTGTGCTTCTTGTGCGTACATACTTCTTGTTCTGCATTTCTCTAGCAGCTGTCATCAATACCCATCAGCAAATGTTTATATGAAGTTATTATTATTTCATTAAAAATATGACACATAACCTCAAGGACGAACACCGACGAAAAAGCGAGCTGTCAGATACTGATTCAAAAGGCTCAGGACTGCTCATCTGGAACTAAGGGTGCCATGAGGTCGAGCACTTCCCTTTATTCAACCACACACACACACACAGAGGACCCCTGGCTGCTCTGTAATTGTAGTTTTAAGCATTTGCTATCTTTGATATCAGATTGTTCCATCAACAATCAAAGTCTGAAGTGAAGAGGAAGCTCTGTTGGAAAGCTTGTGATGTTAACCCAGGCTCTGGCTTGCTTCTTGCTACTAGATTTTAAGGACAGCAGTGGAAGACTTCAAGCTGTAAGTAAAGCCAGGTCAATTCTGTGTGGTTTTCTGTAAGTGGATGAAGGTGACACCTTTCTCAGGAAAACGATGTCAAGTTGTAAAACTGCAGGTAGAGAGGCACGGTGTAGCTGTGGGGTTTTCTAGGGCCTTTGTGGAAGAACTAAAGTGTTTTGACAAGCAACATCTTGCCTAGCTTGTGATGCCCCTTGGGACAGTAGCCATATTTAGTGGCTCTTTGGGTCACTTCATGTCTCAACACTGAAATTTGCATGAAATTTAAGAATAGATTCTTCTCTGGTCTTCTCCTTTTGCTGTTTTAATCAATGAGTGAGGATGCTTCGGTAAATGTGCCTTCCTCTGCTCTGCTAGTAACCCAGCCCGCAGAGTGATGCGTTTGAACCTGAGGACTTCCAAGTGACTTGACAGCTGGGAAAGCTATCACTGACTGTCTGCCCCCTTCAAGCTGACCACAGTGCAGTCCATAAATTAAGTGCTAAGGGAAGTATGGGTTGTTTACCTGATTCAAATAAAGTGCATCATCGCTCTTTTTTTTTTGCTTTTAGAAAGAAACATGGCTAAAATTTCTCATGAAGCTCTGAAGATCGAGCTGTAGCCCACATTGCTGTATCTTGCTCATTGCTGTGATATGTGAATATTTTATTGAACTCTACAATGCATGATGGCTACTGAAGCCTGTGGTACTTTCTTCTGCTTTCAACAGACACTGGAAAGACATGGAGAACATTATTGAAGAGGGAGGAAACGTTTACAAATAGTAGCTGTGTTACTTCTCAAGCCAAAAAAAAAAAAGGAAAAAGCATAGTTAAATGTCAGGAAGCGGTTCTTAAGGGAATAATTCTCCCAAGGTCTTGTGCCATTTTTAGCCTTGACCATGTAAGCATAGCACAGCAGCTCTCGAAGGACACGTGTGGGCTGCTGGCTCCATGGGGCATGTGCAAGCATACTGCACAGTCTGTGTGAAGAGGGAGAGAGGGCACCTGCATGCCTCTGGGAAGAGGATGCCTCAGAAAAGGTAGCTATAGAAAACATTTCTAGAGGATTACAGACAACTAGATTGTTTCTCTTGGAAGTCTAGAGAATTACTTCTTTCATTGCCCATTAGGTAGCATTGTCCCCTGTTTTTGTTATGCTTAGAAATAAAACCTCATCTTGTGTGAGAGTGGCTGCAGTGCAGGTTGTTCTGGCTAGCAAGGGGCAAGGTGAAGTTGTACACTCACATCACGTTCTCTGAAACACAGACAGTGCAGTGGGACAGTGCAAGAGTCAGCCCTGCCTTACCCAGTGCAAGAGCCAGCCCTGCCTGACCCAGCTGAGATGGAGCCCCCTCTGTCAGTCCCATGTGGGGCGAGGGAATGGATGCAGCTCATTTGGGGCCGGCCATTCCTGGGGCCTTCACGTGGCTCTTCCCAGAAGATGAGCATGCCTTCTGCCCTTTCCACTGAAAAGAACTGCAGGGGAAAAGTGCAAATGGCTCAGCACAAAGCAAAAGATTGGGTGTGGTCCCAAGTGCATGGCGGAAAAAAAGATACTACTGGGTAGGCTGCTAACCACTTGGTGGAAACATTTCTTAATTATGCAACAGGCAGCCTTAAATAACCTTCTAGAACAAAGGCAAAGGCTTCTTCCCTTTTGATGCCACATCTTCTTAAGGAGGGAGAGAAGCACTGAGACGAAGCAGAGACAGGCAGCCACTGTGAAATGCTGTGGGCTTCCCAGAGCGGCTGTGGAGCACGGGGTGGGCCAGCAAGGATTGTATGCTGGAAAGCCAGGTGGTCAGGACAGAGGTGTCTGGTGGCTGGTCATGGAGCAAAGTGCTCATTTGCAGAGGGGAAGATGAAATGCAGCAAGCAGGCAGGCCAGCTGCTGGCCAAGCAGGCAGGAGGAGGCTGTGACAAGCAAGGGGGAGGCAAAAGAAAGAAAAAAAAAGGCTAAAAGAGGAACTGGGAAGGAGAATTTACCCACTAGGAAACTTATTTTAGCTGCCAGTGTGACGACTCTCACTGCCCAACAACAGCTGTGCCAACCACTGGCAGTGCCCTGATGCCTGGGCTGGCTCAGTGTTCTGAGCACATCCAGCCTCTGCCATTGGAAAGCACCAACATGGAGACATGGAGATGCCAGAGCAGATGGGAGACCATGCACACAGCAAAGCTCTGGAGGTCCAGCAGCCCCTGGAAGACAGTGCAGCAGTGGGAACTGAAGGCATTGTTTGAGGACATCAGATGAGTGTGCAGGATGTGCTGCTCCAGTCAAAGGCCTGCTTCCCATCTGACATCTTCTGGCCACAATCACTTTTGAAATGTACGAAAGTACCTGTGACATTTTGAAAAAATATGACAATATTTTCATGTTGCTTGGAGAGATGTGGCTGGAGATAAGAGTGTCTAAAACAACTCATCATGAACTGAAATAAAGAATAACTGAGGCTTATGTTTCCACCTAAGGTACTTAGAAGTGTGAAAAGTACCTAGATAAAATGTCTGAGGAGCTAGAACTACTTCCACATGGGAAAGGAAGAGGTTGCATGAACCATTATATACTTCCAACTTAGATTTTCAGTAGAGAGGTTTTAAGGAGGAGAGATACCATCTAAATTTTGCAGAATTTGTTTTCAAAACATGCATCTGTGAAAATCCTAGACTTTGGACAAAAAAAAGCAAAGTGACAGAAATCAGAATAAACCACTCAGTCTAGCAAAATAGCTGCATGATCTACTAAACCCTGTCTTGTGATGACAAACCACATGAAATCTGTGCAGATAAGCCATCACTAGTGGCTAGTTTCCCTGTGTCTTACTGAGAAGAGATGGGGAAGAATATACGTAATTAATACCCAGGGGAAAAGTAGGGAACATCTGGTGAAGTAATCCCTCATTACACTCAAGTGGGTATTGATCAAATGAAATAAAATATGCTTCTGTTGCAATATTCCCCTGCAGAGGGTCCAAGCAGAAGTGGCAGGGGAGCTGCGATGTGGCCTGGTGGAACAGCATCCCGCCCACTGCTTCATGCCTGGGGGGACAGAGGAGGTAGGACAGGGGGAGATCTTCTGCTAAGATGAGCCCATGCACTGCAATGCTGCTGAGCATGAAGGCAGACTCACAGAGTCTGGGTGAGTATTTAAGGGAAAATTTTTTGATAAAGTTTTGCACATGGTCTTTGATTAAGCTACAAGTAGGAGGACTAAAGTGAATATTTGAAGGTTGGAAAAAAATCACCTGCAAGAAAAGTATCTGGGTGTGGTGTGACTTATCTTTTCCTGTTTCTCACTGTTATTCAGTGAGAAGATGGCTTTGTAATTGCAGTTATTATCTTTAGGTGATAAACTTAGTTCTGGTGACAAGATAATTAATGTTGTAAGCAAGACCTCATTTTCCTGTTACCAGATTCTTTGGTTAAGTAACTTATTATTAGTTCTGGAGGAAAGCAAGATACAATGCAAATATACTTTGTCCTCTTATCCAGCCTTTCAATAATATTGTATTGTGCCAGGTAAGGACTTAATGTTAAGGTTTTGACATTATGTACAGTGATATTTCAAAAAAACTTACATTGTTTTGACAGATTACTTTGCAATGACAAGCTACAGTCTTAAATAAACTCAGAAAAACAACAAAGCAACAAAACTATCTGCTTTCTCTTTCTTCACCCTGTACAGAATTTTTCAGGAAAAATTACTTCTGCAAAATGTTGTCTCTTAAATTTTGTATTTACAGTTCCCTTGAAATTTCAAAGCCTGGAATTATTTAGGGCACAGATACCCTGGTTCATTTGCTGTGAGCAAGGCTAAGAGCAGCTCTGCACAATGGTCTGCCTCAAGTGACAGGTGCCCATCCACACTCATGCCTCCAGCTCTCTAGAGAACCTTTCTGAAAAGAGATGAACGGATGAACCAGAATTTAATGGCAAAAAAGGTTGTATCCTTGTGGGTGACTGGGGTGATGTCAGTGGTTAGAAACTCAGATCTAGCTCACGTTTCACTGCATATTCTGGATTGGCGTGAATGGCTGGGTTGGGCAGGAGAAACGCTGCTGAGGTGTTCCTTCCTCCCATGCTGGAAACACACTTGTTTGGGGACTTTCTGAGACATATGCTTTCAAAATTCACACAAAATGTGACAAAGCCTGAAAAAAACACCCAGCAGATTCAACCAAGACCGTGTTTAAGGAAGCAGCAGACGGATTTCAAGAGGTTTTGCCATATTCCCTAAAGACCGTGGGCTGTATTTTGTGTAGTATGGGGGGAATTGATGTAGGCTCCATTGAGCTTGAGGTGAAAATAGCCAGTGAGCTGACTTTCTCAGTTTTCCACACTGCTTTGAGCCCAAGGGGAGTGTTCTGGCCCTTGCACTCAGGGATCACCCAGGATATTACTGGACAAGGATGGATGCCCTGCCCTGCCTGGGTGCCCTGCCAGGAAATGCCTCAGCTTACAAACATGGGCACTTCAGGGTAAAGTGGCGGTGCTGGTGTTTGCTGGCATACAAGATGCATGGAGATGGGGAAAAAAATGGAAGTCCTGCCAAAGGTGAGGTAGCCAGGTGCCAGCTGCACAGAGGTGTGCTCAGCTCTCCCAGCACCACCACACTGCCCAAGCACCTGGATACTGGTGTGAACCCGTGGCTGGTTCACCCAGATTCTGCCCAGCAGTCTGTCCTGAGAGGCAGCAGATGCTGTTCTTGTGACTAACTCTTTTTATGCAGGCAGTATGGTAATCTTCTGTGGTCACAAGTGGGAAACCCCCTCTTTGCACACCACCTTGTAAAAGCGTCATTCAAACTCTCCCCAGACAGAGCCTCCAGAGGGAAAAATTCCTCTTCAGACCTATCGGGCATGAATCTGTTGGAGAAAAATGTTCCTGAGGTGTCTTCAGTCCTCCAAGCTGCAACCTGAAGTCCTTGGAGCTGAGAGCGACAGGGAAATCCAAAAAGATGTTTCTCTTGAGTTAAAGTCTAAACAGACTTCCCTTGGATTATGCCCAAAGCCAGTTCCAATACCAGCCCACCACTGAGTGGGGCCAGGGTGTGTTTCTTTCCCAGAGAAAGAAATACCCCCTGTAGAACAAGGGTTTTTTATTTCTCCTCTGGGAGCAGGCTATCCTACGCTCTGTCCAGGTGAGCTGCCACAAATCTCACCTGCTCTGTGGCAGCATCACGCCTGGGATCCTGCCAGGAGGGACTGCTAATGGAACTCATGACATTTGAACACAGCCCTCATCTGGGCTGAGCTTGCAAAGAGGCTTGCTGCTGGACAAGGGGAACCTAAGAGGTTGCCTCAGGATTCAGCAGGCGTAGACAGGTGTAGGTGTGGTCATGCTGACTTCTAGTCACCATGGAGCACCCCATAGCATAGAAGCTAATGTTAGTTGGTCTACTGTAAACTTGTCATTTTAATTTCTTTTGGTTAAAAAAATAAAAATACCACATTTCTTCCTAAGCTTTTTTTCCTCCTGCAGATATGCTAATCCAAGAGCTATTTAATTCTCACTTTACATGGCATTTTCTTCTGGTAGCAAATATACTTTAAGTTCTTTTACTTGTGTTCCTATTAAATCTTAGTACAAATACATGAATTACTTTTACTTTTTAAAATTAATGCTGTCTTCTTGAAAATTTTCAGTGACCTGATGGAGGAAACCAACAACACACCATATTCTCATATTTATTGTGTTTGCAGTTTGCTTAGCCCTTGTACAACACAGCAATTGTGTAGAGTTAAAAATAAAGAGCATCACATTTTCCAGACTGAGGGACCAAAAGGTCCTTCCCTCGGCTGTGCTGGAGCAGCTCAGTAGCCAGAGCACAGCAGCGGAGTTGCGTGGATGGTGTAGACGTGTAGGAGTAGGGAACTTTTTGCATTGCCACATAATGCCAAAACTTGGCGGTTGAACCCTAACCCAGCACCCTGTGTGTCATCCACTTGTGCTTTTGACATCTGACTTGTTTACAGCATGAACATGTCTCTCCCACGTACGGGGATTGAAACTCCCTGAAGTCTAACTTCAGATGCCAGGAGATAGGGTGGTTTACACCTTTTCCACAGAGGTAGGTAAAAAATTTTACCTAGTATGAAACTTTTTCAAGGGTTTGACTTTGCTTATTTTTCTTGTGGATTAGATAGGTACACTGGGGCTACTAAAGGTTAATGACACTGCAGAGCCTTTATACTGTAGGACATCTCCCTACGTCAATTTTTGTCTGAAGTCAAAATTTCTTGCAGCTCAGAACTGAAAGTTGAAGGACTGCATAAAATGATTAGATCTTTTCAAAGGAATTCTGCTTTATCAGAAGATGAACATTAGTACAAGGATGACTTTAGGAGCATTTTGTGTATCTTCCCAAGTCTGAATTGCGCCCACATTGAGGAAAATCTAAAAGCAATAAAGGATTTTTTATAATCCAATTAATCTCAATCATTATCCTTTGGAGATAATAAAATTCTAAGCATAGTGGGAGAAAATATTCAGCAAACATCTTGGTTCTGTATCTAACATTTACCTTAAATAACAATGTAATGGAAATTATTGTTCATATGTGATACAAGTAAATAACATCTCTTCTTCTTGAATGCAGCTTACACCCACAAGTCCTACAACAGTTGCTCAAAGAAGAAGGAAAACGGCCAGTGTCATTTTATGTTAACTATTAGAAAACAAATTTTCCTTAATAAACCTGATTCAATGCTTTGCTGATGTCAATTTCTAGCCTGGTTGATAAAAGCAAATACAAAAATATTTGTTTTAGTACTGTAGAATATTTGGACAGAAAAATCTAGCAACTCTTGCTGGCAAAAAAACCCATGCCTATTAAACGGAGAACTGATGCCCTGGCATAATTACAAATATGTTGGCAGTAAGAAATCTTTACCACATGACTTCTCTAGTTATTTTCTGCAGAGATCAGTGCCAGATTTGATCTCATTCTACTTTTTCATCTCTGTCCAGGAAGAAAATACTAAGTCATAACTTAATATTTTTTGGTATAAACTAAAGATGCCAAGAAACTGGGAAAACTAAATATGGAGGAGGAAGAGGAGTCGGACAGCGTAAAATAGATAATTAGCAACTAGTCCCGCTGAAACAAATGCACTTTAATACAGGAAACTACAAAGTGGGGTAGTACATCCTGAGAGCAACAAACAGAATAGGGGGAACAGTGAGCAAATAGCACAATCTGAGCTCACAGTTTTACAGGGGTAAAACTGTTTAGGGATGTCTTGGCACGCTAACAGAAAAGGTGTTTCTTGCCCCCGTATTTCTCATTGCTGAGATTTTTTTTTCCATGCTTAGAATTTAGTAATTCTAAAACTTTTTACTGGTTCTTCTCAGGTCTCACTAAAATCGTAATTTTATCTTTATTATGACTATTTTTCCACTACAAAGAGGGTGTTTATCCCTTGATTATGTCAGTAAGTCGATACAGCTAGATGAACTTCTCACTTCACTTCCTTGTTCATGCCGCAGTGGTTTATTCTCATCTCCCTTGATAACCTTGAAAACCTCAGAGTAAACAAGTGGGTCATCTATTTGCCCCAATTTATAACATTAATCACCGTTTAAGCCGGATACAAATTCCCTGGTACCTTTCAACTGTGTTATGATTCAAAGAAGCTAAACACTGATCTGCAACCAGCTGCAAGTGGTGTACAGAAAATTGTAACTCAGTACTTTTCCTTGTTTGAAAAAAATTCAGGTTTTTGTTTTGTCAGAAAAGAAACTGATAATGGAGCCAGGTAGATCTTTGATGCAATTCCATTGACTACAAAGGAAACCCTATTTTCTTGAATGCATTATTAATGCATGTGGAGGATATACTGGTTTTGGCAATTGCCTTGCCATTAAAACTTATTCCAAACAGCCCTGTCATGATACATCTCCATTTGGTCTGATTTTCTACACTGAGAACACGTTTGCCCTGAACTGGGAATTTTTCGAGAATTCAAATACATTTCTAGAACACTGTTAAAATAACCAAGAAAATGGTAAGGAAGCAACGGTAATGAATGGTAATTCATTTATATTTAGATGTTGTTCAGTGCAGAGACTTGCATGTTGTTTTACATGCTCCCTTTGGGCAAGTTTAATTTTGATTCCTCTATATCCCATGGAGTACCTGAAAGAAAAAAAGACAAAGTGATTTCAGAAAAATGGAAGTGTCTCAAAAAGTGAGACTCAGTTGATCCCAGAGTTTTGGGATTGTTACTGTGCAGTGTGTACATTCTCAATGCAGATAGAAATAATTATTTACATATCAGACCTTTCACCTAAGAATGTCAATGCATGTTGTAATCATCAATAAATTTAATCTCATAATGACTGAGGAGAGCTAAGTGAGTGCTATTTCTCCAATTTTATTCAGAACAAATACATAAATAGAAGAAGTGAGAGGTTCATTACCCAGAAATTCAAGGCATTTAAGTGCCTAACACCCATTGATTTCAGGAAGCACTCGTTGCTAAAAGTTTTGAGTGATTCCGTCATTTGCCCAGCATCAAACTGATTAGTGGTGAAGCTATGCAGAGACAGGCAACCTGTGTATTGCCCTGATTTTCTAACTTTCTCCAAGAGGAAACATCTCCTTAGAACGTGTCACTTTTACAGTGTAGACATCTGCATCTGGACTAATCATCTGGACACTCCTTCAAGTCAAGGAAGGGTGAGACAACAGAGATGAATTCCACCCTGTGTGTCTGCACCGCAGAAGTGGAATACCAAAACACAGCCTTACCCCAGCTGTGGTCATCCACTTACCCTTGATATCCAGAGATTCACTGGAAAAAATTACGGAACAAATCCAGGGGATTTCCGCACAGTCCTTGATGTTATCTTTAATGTTCTAATTCAGTTTCGGAATAAAGCACTCATTCGTACTTTTTCTTGTGTCTACTTGCCTCTGCTTCAACCAGCTCAAAACAAAGAGATTTTAAACATTTACTGGCTCCACATGCCTATAAACTTATCATTTTCTCATTTTTGTGATATCTCTGATGTCCTGATGTCCTGTGATTATTTTCCATTTATAATAGGCTTTTCTAGATTAACTTTATCTGCTGATGATATTTTCATCATTGCAGTATTAAAATAGAGATTTAGTCAATCTTTTATGCTTTAACAAGTATTTTTAAATAGTTTATGGCTTTTTGACGGAGGAAAAGTAAATCACAATGTGATCTACCTAGACTTTCTCTGGAACTGAAAATATTTAGTTACACCCTGAATTATAACAGAGAAAACATATTGATAAAAGATTAAGTACAAACACAGCTCTGACAGCTATATTTCAGATGTTATTATTACAGACTGAGGCTTCATTGTCGACAAGAAGAAAAGAGATACAACCTACCCATAACTGCTGTGTTTGCTGCTGGACTTCGTTGAGAGCTTAATTTGAAGTTATTTACAAATAGGAAGTGCTGTTAACTCAAAAGAATAAATATGGTGAAATTTGGAAGGTCAGCCCTTTGCAGAGCATGGCTGGACTTCTGCATTTCTACACATAAATCCATCTGCAAGACGAAGAAAGCAAGCACAAAGAGGAGCCTTAGGGACTAGAAATTTTCAGGAAGCTGCATTTGTGACCCTCACCTTCTCCAAAGCCTTGGGGAGTAGAAGAAGGTGATGCCCTGGGAGCTGATTCAACAGTGGGAGCAAACCAAGATGCACCCAGACCAGTGGGAAAACAGTGAAGAAGCAGCCTCATTGTGCTGTGAAATAAAATTACAAGTACCTTGGGAAGTTGGATAAAGCTGGAAATGCTGTGTCATCTATTTAGCACATGCAGATGTGGAAAATACAACGAAGCTCTGCACATCAAAGATCATATAGTACCTGATCCCAGCTGATGACAGGTTTCTCTTCTGGGAGGGGAGAGCGAGCTTGGGTCAGAGGACAGACATGTGGCAGTGAGGTAACTCAACATTGTGGATGGAAGTCAACTTAGAGTGTGCAGGCACATGAACAAACCAAGTCCTCAGAAAAAATCTTACCACTCTGAGGAAGACTCAGTGTATCACGGAGCTCAGAGTGGAAAGCTGGTGCAGCCCTTGTGCAGAAGAGATGAGCAAAGATAAAGGTCTGACGCAACACCAAGCTGTCTGAACTGAAAGATGGTTAATTAAATCATGAAAGCCCGGTGACAAGAAATTCTGCCTTAATAGGTCCTCTCTGCTGAGTTCACAAAAGAAAAAGTGAGAGGAAGAAATTCTGGTGATGAATATGTTAAATTTGACATTCATATAGACTTAGGTTTGGCTGGGCCTGATGGGGCTGAGCTACATGTTTAGTGTGAGTAATGCATTTTGAACTTTAATGGTGCACATTTCTGATATGACTCAAATGCACAGGAGTGCCAGCAAGCACCGGAGGCTTTCCTGCCTCCAAGCACCTGACCTGGCAGCAGTCTTCAAAGAGAAGAGCTCTGCCAGGGGTTATCATTTATTTTTTCTATCACAACTGCCCAAACTTCCCTTTTTCAAATAAAAGCCTCTGGAAATGATGACTTTTCCTTTAGACAAATGTAGGCTGGTCTAGACATACCCATGATTGTGAAAAAGCCATGCAATATCATCCTTTTCTTTTAGGCTGCATCTTAATAATACATAAATGAAAAATAATATGGTTTCTTCCCACCAGTAAAAATGAGCTTTGTCCTCATTGCAGATAATAAGTTACAGGATAAATAAGCTGTAATCTATCATGCTGAAATATCTGTTGCTGTGCATTAAGGACCATAGCAAAGGCTAAAACACCTAGTTCCCATTAAACTGTAGCAAGCCACCAAGACATGTATCTATTTAAATGCAATGACTTTAACTACGAGGTCTGCTCAGACAGGCATGCCTCTGTGTCATAAGGATACCAACAGCAGAAATTTAAGGTGCATTTTTTTCCCTCCAGAATGTATAAAAGGAAGTAAGAGACTATTTTTTAAATGTTATCTGACCACATTCCCATCCTATTTGTTCTAAAGAATATCTTATTGCTCAGAGACCGCATGAACATTGGTCAGTGGTGAGCAGTTGTATTGTGCGTCACTTATTTTTCTTAAGTTTTATTCCTCTCTCTCTCCTTTTAATTATTATTGTCATATTGTTGCTGTTGTTAGTAGTAGCAGCAGCAGTATATTTTACTTTGTTTCAGTTATTAAACTGTTCTAATCTCAACCCTCGAGTTTTAATTTTTTTTCTGATTCTCCTCCCCATCGTAAAGGTGTGAGTAAGTGGGAGTGCATATTTTCACTCTAGAACATAGAAAAGAAGTAACAGACTATTTTTATATGATAGCTGGCCAAATCCCCAACTTTACCTGGAGTAAAGTTGCAGAAGAAAATTGAATTATTACAGCTTTACATGAATATAAATGTTACTGGAGTTTGCAGCAAGAAGTTTATCCAGGGTCACTGCAGTTTACACTCTTTTGTCACCGGTGTCAGGCAACAGGAAATTAAATGAGTCCTACAAAATATAATGTTAGCACGTGGGATTTCTGACCAGACAACCTCATACTATGCCATACTTCATGCTGTGACCAAATTCTGCCCCACAGTGCTCAGCAGCACATCTGACAGAGGTCAGTAGGAAAAGCATTGTTTTCAAAGCACAAAGCACCACACAGGGTTGTGCTCCTCTTAGCAGATCCCCAGCTCACTGGCTTTGCTTTACATTGTAAATGAGAAGGGGATTTTGACTCCTTCTAGTGACATGACACGCAGTTATGGCTCTTTTAAAAAACAGTACTGGCTGGGAACTGGACCAACTCATGATGTGCATTTCTATGAGATCATATGAATCCCTTGACATCAAGGGACAGAGAACAAAACCTAAGATCCCCCTTCCCTGGTAATTCACCACGGGAAATCTCAATTCCTGCCCAACACCAGGTATGTGTACTAGACCTTAACCACCTCCCCCCCCCCCCAAAAAAAAAAAAAAAAGCTGTGGGGAAAAAACCAAACCAATAACAAAAAGAACAAAAGAATCATTGCTGTCAGAGATCACTGTGGTGGGAGGGAGGAGAGTTTGTGTTCATAACATTCACTTTAGTGAGGCTGGTGGAGGGGATAGCATGCCATAGACTGTCTTTCAATATTAGACAGAGGGAATTTTTTAAAAAATTAAGATTAGTACAAAAAGAAATCATCATAAAACTCCCAAGCAAAATTACCTGCTCTTATTTTAGATTTCTCATTGAAGGATGGTACAATTTTTTTTTTTTTTTTGTATGATACATGTATGTGTACATAGAGGCTTTTTTTCAATTGACATTTATCTTGACAACGGAGATGTAATCACATGGGGCTGACCAGGTTTTCTACAGCAGCTGTTTGGTGGAAAAGGGCTGCAAGAGCCCTTGGCAAGGGTGCTGGGTTGCCTGGGAGGCAGTGGGTGGACAGCCATGGCTCTGACCAGACATCGGCAGCAGGCAGCTGCTGGAACCTGGGCAGACTCATTGAGCTGGCTTGACCACAGCTTGAGAAGTGATAACACTTGTGTAGATGCAGGACTGGGCTGTGAAGCACATCTAAGTGTGTCCTACTGCATTGAACATCTAGATGAATAAGCCACCTGAGAGCTAGAGGCAGTCTTCTCCAAAATAACCATGGATGGTCAAGGAAAGGGGAGTTAATGAAACAGGAGCTCAATTAAACCACTTGTCCTTCTCACTATGCAGTTAGGATAGCCCTTCTGAACCAGGCAAGGGTTGATGCTGTGAGTATTTATCACTGATGTGAGAGAAAGGATCAGCACAGGAATGACCGAACAAGTTTAGTTTAGTCCATTGAATCTGCTCCCATCAGTGACGGGTTTGCATCTCTGCACATCAGATGTGGGACCTGAGAAACGGAGCACTCCAATGTACTTTTAACTCCGGATTTTAAGTTAAGATTTTTAACTTTGCAGTTCAGTGTGATCTGAAGTCATAACTGTTCTGTGTTATGGTTTTCTATTTCAGTGATGTACGTATTAGACTATAGTCTCCTACCCAAGTACACAGGATGAAATTATGCAGCCAGTGCTCCCCTGTGGTTCTCACCTGAACAAATGTTCACGATGGACTCACATGCACAAAATCATGCTCAGAATGATTGTTTTTGGGATTTACACCCAAAACACATATTCAACATCTGAACACTAGTGAAGTCTCCATGAGTCCTCTCAAATACAGCCTTCATCCTCAGAAGTCCTTCATCCCCTCAGTCAGTAAAATCTCCAGGTACTGAGGATATCTGTGGTGAGTCTGTGTCCCAGTTCCCACACTGCAGAGGCCTTACTGCCACCAGAGTCTCAGCAAAACTCTCAAAGCATCAACCTGGACACATGAACTGCCAGGTCTTGGTTCTACCAGACATCCCTGCTTTCTCACTGCCTCCTAAACACAGCTAGGGATGAGCAGGTAAGTTTATAATTTTTCTTCGGTAAGCTGACTACCCTCTTGACATGGCTGCTCAAAAGTCCCTGCTGTGCCTGTTCAGAAGAGGAGCTTAGAGTCCAATATCCCAGTCCCAGGTGGGAAAGACACCTCAGCATATCCCAAGCACTTTGGTTTCATGATGGGGGCCTATTTTTGTGTGTTTATCCTAACCACTGAACTGCCCTTTCTCCTATGCGTATCACCATCAGTATAAAGGCCATAGCTGCCACACAAGTGCGGCTTAACTGACTTCAGACACCTTTGAGGAATGGGGTGGTAGCGATTAGGACAGTCTGTAGCAAGTTCAGGGATGTCAAGATGAAAGACAGCTGGCAAAATGGCTATCACTTGTGATTCAATCAAGCACATAAAAAGTAGATATGAAGCCACTCCTACATGTACAATAATTCAGTCCAATGTTTTTCATTTCCACTTACTGCATTCCTACTTGCTCCAGGCCATCAGGGGGTCAGTTGGAATCTGTACACCGAGTTGCATGGCAAACAACTCACATAAGGCTCATCAAATCAGACATCCTTACTTCAATAACCATTTTTCAGCTACTACCTTGGAGAAAGATGGTTCTCCTGTGGGTTTGCCTGCAGTGAAGAAGAAGCACTGCAGACTTGCAGGATCCCTCTATCTCCAGGTGACTCCTTCCACTCCGCCCAAAGAGGGGAAGTACTGTGAGGGTGGGGATGGGACTGAACAAGTGCAGGAGGAAAGGATGGGCAGATGGCTCACAGGCCATCAGTATGCTGCCTTTCCCTTCTGTGTTCATGCAGAAAGAACATCACAGCCTGCACCTGAGAATGTAACAGCAGGGACCCTCTGTTATTGCTTTACCGGCAAACTGCTGACCACACTGAGTCCTGCCTAAGGCTCCTAGGATACACAATTAGGTCAGTACCTCAGTGTTACGTGTTTTGATCTAACACAGTACATGCTGTTTCGTGATCCCAAACCTGTTAAGTGGCCTAGTACTTCCGATCATGCCAAAGACTTGCTGAGTAGACCACTGAAATAGCAAAAGATAAACCTATGTACTCCCTACACTGAAAAATTACTAACTGCTTTCTTCTTCTCTATATCATGTTATCTATCATAACATGAGTGGTTGTATCCCTGAGAAATCCAGAAACATAGATAATATTCAGATAATCTTATATTCACTTAAAGGTATCCCTTCCTAAAATAAAATGAATGTGTGAGCCTGCACAGCATTCCCATCCTGCACTGTATTATAAGGAATTCCAGTACAATACCAGAAGTCATTAAGCCATTTGTTTTATATTGGGATTGTTTAGCCTGGAGAAAAGGAGGTTCAGGAGAGACCTTATCATGCTCTACAATTACATGAAAGGAGGTTGTATCCAGGTGAGAGTCAGTCTCTTCTCCCAGGTAAAAGCGACAGGACAAGAGGAAATGCCTCAAATTGCACCAGGGGAGTTTTAGATTAGGTAATAGGAAAAATTCCCTCACTGGAATGATTATCAGGTGTTGGAACAGGCTGCTCAGGAAAATGTTTGGGTCCCCATCCCTGGAAGTGTTGAAAAAAGGTGTGGATGTGGCACCTGGGGACATGGTTTAGTGGTGAACACGTCAAGTGTTATCTTAACAGCGTGACTCAGTGATCTTAGAGATTTTTTCCAATCTTAACATTTGAAATTGATTCTCTACTAGTTTTGCCTTTCTGCTAAGAAAAAAAACTCTGGCTATTGAAGATATGTGTCTTAGAAAAGAACCTTCTTTTCTAAGTGAAGTGGTCACAAAAAGGGACACTCCAAATAAAAGTTCGTTCTTGCAGAACAGGAAGGAAAAATTACATGAACTTGAAGAGTCGTCTGGGCAAAGAGCAGAAAGCATCAAAAGGGTCAAAATCCCCTAAGGACATAAGGGAAATACCAGAGTATTAAAAAAAAAAAAGAAAGGCCCTATTAGCTTTAATATTCCCACACAAGCAAATCACAAGAGACAGGCTGGGCACTCATTTACATCGGAGCTTCAGAATGAGACCAGCCTCATGTGACACAAGGGTTATGAGTAATGGGCCCAGAAAACAGCAGAGAAAAATCAGTGGGATCTGGGGCATTTGATCTGATATCATCCCTCTCTGCAGAAGCTGCAATAAACAGCAAATGGAGTAAATCAGCCTCCTGACACTGAGGGTGTCATGATGGAGGTTCCATCTTTTTAGTGAGCAGGGGCTGCTGGCTGCTGAGAGTGGATGCCATGAGCTGCCTCCATCTGCTGCTGCCTGGCTCCCTGCTGCAAACATCCCTCCCAGTCTTTGCCTGCTCTTTCACCACTGAGGTGTCCGCCTAGTGCAAAGCTCAATGAATCACAGGGGCGTGTGAGTTGTAAAGAAAGGAGAAGGTGGGTACTGGTCAACGGAGTCAGATTTCGTAAAGAGGAATATGCTGTAGAGATGGGGTTGGTAGGTCCAGTAGGCTCTGCTCTGGGGGGAGTAGGCCGACTTCTAGGTTGTATGCTCTGAAAGGAGAGGTAAGCTCTGCAAGTGCAGAGGGAGCTAGGCTATGGATTAGAGTTAACCAGGACAGACAGCAACTGAGCTGAGAGGTCAGCCTCTCAGGAAAGGGTCCTTGACTGCACAGGCATGTTTGCAGCCTTGATTCCTATTTTTCTTTCAGGTCACGAGCAACACCTAAAAGCTGTGATAGTGTACAGTATTGCCTGTCTAGGCAGAGGTCTGAAACACCTGAGTGCCAGTACAGGAGTTACAGTGCAGAAATCCCCTGGCAGTGAGGCTTGATTAGGCTGAGCTTGGGATAAGAAGAAAACTCCTCATGTAGTTCCTCAAACAGCAGTTGGCAACTTGCTCTTCACGAGCTACTGAGCCACTCTGATGCCAAAGCCTGGTAGAGGGAAGGCTGTAGGCCTGGTCTGTGCCTTTGGGGCTGCACACACCAGTCCGTGGAGGTTGGGATCATGTGCTGCCATCACATGACAGATGAACAAAGACAGCCAAGTCAAGTCAGTGTAGCTTAGGTTTTGTTGCAGTCTACTCCTGTACCATCCATACTCTCCCACACTCATTCTTCTGGGGACTGAAAATACTCTGCACCCACAGGAGCCAGCTCCTTACGCCCAGGTCCTTCAACAGAACCAAGAGCTCTTCCTGAGAGAACACCCACTTACAGCAAGTTGTCACCTCTTTGAGGCATGTGGCTACATCATCTGCACCAAGGAGCAATCGGTAACATGCTGAATAGTAGTGCTGAACAGGAAGGCTTCCTTCAGGGGGTGTCCCATCCTCAACCATGCTCTCTCACACAGATTAAAAAAAAACCCGAATTCAATCCTTCAATAATTTATTTCTTTATGCCATAGAAAGTTTTTCAATTATACATTTAAGTTCGTAACTTTCAACACTAGAGTAAATATATGTAAAAAAATCCTAGCTGTGCAAATTTCAAATTGCATTGTTTCAAATAATATAAATATTTTAATAAAACATACGTTCACATTAAGGTTCACAAAATATATAAAATTTAAGAGAAATAAGTAACATGTTATTTAATTATTTTTCTTTTTAGAAACTGGGTTTTTTAGTAACTAGAAAAAGATTCTAAACTTGAGAAGAAATTTAGAAGAGATATCACCTCCAAAATCATAGCAGCAAAACAGATGCTGAAAACTTAAAAGGTGTGAAAGGAGAAAAGAGAAGCAGGTACCAGGCACAGTGGTAAAGCTGAGGTTCCTAAAGAAAATACTGCAGATTGAGAAGTGGATGCACAAACTCCAGGAGTAAAATCTCAACCCTGAAGAACTCTTGTTACTGAGCTCCAAGCTGTTTGCATGGTAAGAGAACCACATTAAGGATGACAGAAAGTGTGACAGAAATGGGAAGGGAGGGTATGAACAGCACACACATACTCCTGACAGTTGCAGTGCAAGTGAGGTAAGAGCCACTCTTGTTTCAGAACTGAAGACAAAGGGTTTTGGGGTTTTTCTTGTCTGTTGGAGGTAATTCCTTCCACACAAGTGGGAAATGGCAGGATGCATTTTTCCCACCATATGCATTTCTTCTGTAACATCTGTCTTTCCAGCTGTCTTGGGATTTTGGGAAGGTTCTAAATGCTGGCTAGGTTAAGCTTGTTAAAGGAGCAGACCAGTGCTGGTCTTGTTTCTGGCTATGATTTGCTGAGGGCTCTGCAAACACAGACCGCTTGCTGTTATCACCCTAAATGCCCGCGGGAGCTCCCACCCTGGCGAGCTCTGTAAGCACAGCAAGGACACGGGCAGCCCAAACCACGTTTCTTCCAATGTCACCTGGAAGTTGCATCAGTCTGTCCCGGGTAATCCCGTCCAGAGAGGACTTGCCCCTGACTGATGTATGCAAACACAAAAAGGTCCAGCACCTCCGACAGCAGACATGGGTCCTTGCCTGGGAGAGGGGAGGTATTGAGAAAGAGGCAGAACTGGGAAGTTCTTTGGATTCAAATGCTTCATACTTCCTCTTGGGAAGTCCAAGAATTAAATATGGCATTGTAAGAGCTTAGTCATGAATGAGAGCTCTGTGCAGAAGGCAACGTGACCTTCTCAGCAGTCCTTGTATGCAGTGTTTAGAGGAAGTACAAATTTATTCCCATTCTTGGGAATAAACACGATCTGAGCAGACAGCTTATGTTCCCCCCCACCCTCCCACTCCCAGGACTGTTAAGTGTTTTGGACATAGCACCATTTCAGTGAAGGAAGTAGCTGATCTTGCTTTCATGTTCCCTGCTAGCCATAGATCTGTTTGAACTGGTAGCACTCATTGCAGTAGCCGTTGCACTTGGCATTGCCATAGTGATCACAGGCAGGGGCTCGGCAGCGTTGCTTGGGAGGCTCCTGTGCCACTGGCTCCCTGGCACTCCCCGATGGCGGGATCTGACCGAGGCGCCGGCACTCCGGGCACAGGTCATCACTTCTGCAGGCCAGGTTGTTTCTGCACGAAGCCACACCACACTGTCTCTTCTGGGTACTCAGTGCTGCTCGCTGCACATCTCTGTGCTGCCCTGTTCTCTTGAAAAATATTAAAACACATTGTCAGTCGCTGTGCTGGCAGCACAAATGGCTTTTCATTTCCTTTTTACTCTACTCGTGGTTTGTATAGGTAATCACTTGGGGATTGTTTGCAGGCACTTCTACAAAGCGCAATACCAAGAGCCAAGTTGAGTTCTACCAAAGAAAACCACAAATTCTGTCATTTGTTAGGAAAAAATGTTGGTTTTTTTATCTTTGGCAACCCTCAATTCTAAAAGGACCACAACAAACCAAAAAAAACCCCACCCATCTGGAACAAAGACAATCTGTAATGGACTCAATCAAAAATGCAACTTGAATCCCTTGATGCAGTTGCACAGCTCTAAGGGTAAGAATGAAAATCCCTCCTCAATCAACAAAACAACCCAGCTGCTGGTCTAATTGCTTCCATTGAAATTGCTGGCAAAATCCCAGCTGAGGTAAAACTGAGCATGGCCATGACAGCCCTAAACCGAAAATGACTTTTTAGGAGCATTGCTCAATTGCAGCAGAAAAAAATCATGATATGCTCTATTGTTGTCCTTCCATGATAGCTAGGGTGCAGTAATTTGAAGATTTTCTAGTATGCATCCCAAGTTGTTCACACAAGAGAAAAAGATGCAGTGCTAAAGAAGAGGAAGATTTTGAGAAGTTCACACTTACTTCTGGCTGTCTCACCAGCTGTTCTTCTGTCCTTCTGGCTTCTTGGAATCGCTGGTTCTGGGCTATAATGAAGCAGTTCTGGCAGTACCCCTCGAGCATCGTGCTGCCCAGGGTGCCGCAGTCGCGCCGCTGGCAGGACAGAGTGTTACGGAAGCCGGCAGCGGAGCTCCCCGTCTGATCTGCTGCTGAAGACTTCCTCTGAGATCTCCTCTGCTGGCGTAGCAAAACACTGTCTGTAATGCAAAGCATGAACAGGAGGAGTTTGAATGTGCCCAATGGATCTGATGACCCAGACCAACTATAAAAAGCTCCCCACCTTAAAAATGAAAATAAATTTAAAAGATCAACTAGCCTCAAAACATGGGTTTTTGACAATCCTAAGACCCCCTCCAGCTGGTACATCTTTCTTCATGTTATATAAATAAGGGTGCTAATGCAGACTGATTTTCATAAAAGAAATTGTTGAAACAGATGATTTGGGAAAAACTTGCCCTAAGTGGGAAACCTAGATCCCACTGAAGTTGAGACGAATTTCACCTTTGACTTCACTTTGACTGTCATCCGTGGCCTATTGGTTTCAGCCTCCCCCATTTCAGTCACATCAGATAACTGAAGTACAGTGGGACAGAGCTTAATGGGGAAAAGTGTATTATACTTTTCAGTCTCCTGCAGCAATCTTATATATTCCACAATCAGGAGGAAAAAAAAATTCATTGTGAGCAATGCTGGAAAATAAGCTATTGCAAGCTGGCATAGAAGTTCCCTAATCTGAACGCATGTGGAAAACTCAGTGTTGTGAAAGATATTCCTGTCCATGGCAAGGGAGTTGAATTAGATGATCTTTAAAGGTGCCTTCCAACCCAACCCTACCTATTCCATGTTTCTTTATTTGTACTGGCAAACTTATCAGCAATGAAATAGTCAGAAGAGATAAGTAATAATTCTTTCACATATGCCTTTCAGGCTCTATACCTAAGGGCTCTTTACCTGTGAAACTGGGCAGTAGCCATGAAAGATAAAGATTTCATGCTGTGATTTATTCACAGATTATTGCCTTTTAGAAGGTCAGTCTTTAAACACATGTGCATGCACACACATGATATTACCATGGAAGATTTCAGGGTAGAGTGTAACAATACACTCCTAAGTTACTCAAAAATACAAGGTAATTATCTACAGTCAACTTCTACTTGCTCTGCTTGTCAAGGCAACTGTAGTGGTTACTCCAGAGCACTGTACCTGTTACATCCAGAACAGACACATATCTTCAAAGGTTTTTAAATGCCTTGCTAACATAACTGGTTTTCAGTACCTTCCATACATTTATAGCATTTCCCTCACTGACCTCTACAACTTGTCTAGCTGTGAAGAAAACTCATACCAAACCACGACTGCAGCGGATGATGGGGAGGTATCAAAAGCCACCCCCTCGTGAGTTAGTTTTGCTTCCATCAAAGCTGAAAAGAAGTTTTACAAGAGATTTCAGAGATTTCTCACACTGCTGCCATGTACCCCTTTATGGTATGCTGGTTTTGGATGGGGTAATTTTCTTCACAGCGGCTGGTACGGGGCTGTGTTTTGGATTTGTGCTGAGCATAAGGTTGACAATATTGAGATGTTTTTGTTATTGCCTAGCAGGGCTTGCACAGAGCCAAGCCCTTTTCTACTTTTCAAAGTGCCCTGCTGGCGAGGGTGCATGGGAGGTTGGGAGGAGACACAGCCTGAACATCTGCCTGCCCATGGCAAGCAGTGAGTTAATTATCTGTTTTGCTTTGCTTGCATGGGCAGTTTTTGCTTTTCTTATGAAACTCTCTCTAACTCAACCCATGAGTTCTCCAGCTTTTACTCTTCTGATTCTCTACCCAAGCCCGCTGGTGGGAGAGTAAGTGACAGGCTGTGCGGGGCTTGGTTGGTACCTGGGGTTAAAGCACAGCAGTGGGAGAGTAGCAGACAGAAAATCACCTTCTCCTCACACTGTTTTCATCGCCCCCTGCCCTTGTATCACCCAGTGCACACAGAGCTTCACAGTTCAAGGAGGCTGATCTGCAGCCAACGTGTCAAAGCTCACTCCATCTCCACTTACCATGGTTTTCCCTGTACTCAAAGAAACACAGCGTGCAAAAGCCCTCATTTTGTGTTGTCCCAAAAAACTTGCAACCAGGTTTCCTACAGAGGATGCCTCCCCTGTTGTCCTCAGGAGGCAGTGCCAGTGGCGGGGGCTCCTTGCCATGGCTGTTGGGAGCCTGATGACAGGAGTGCTGGTGGAGGATCTGTGAGATCTGGGATGGGTCAGATGTTGATCTTTGGTGGCAGGTGGGCAGGAAGGCAGGATTGCCATTTGGGGACTGCTCTGTAGACCTTTTGAAGCAAGTGCTGCATATACCATTGAAGGTCCTCTTGGCCTTTTGACGGCACATTTTGCATGTGGCATAGTCTAAGTGTCTCTGGTCATCCAAGTTGTTTCTGGGACCAAGCTGTCTGGAGTTGTAGCAGCGTTCGCACAGCCCATTGTGTTGCACGTTCAATGTAAAGGGGCAGTCTGGGGTCCTGCACTTCATGGCTGTGGTTTCACTGTATAGGAATAGGCTTGGAGCGGTTGGAGGTGCAGAGCGAGGCTCTGTTACAGGCCCTTCAGATGTCCATCCCCCAGGTTCACAAATTTCCCCACGGGAGGAGCCTGACCCAGCTAACTTCAGCTTCTCAGGTGCTGCTTTGGAGGTCTGCTTTCTTCCTTTGTTTCCTTGGGACCTCTGCTCAAAGCATTCGTGGCAGTAGGGCTGGGTGTTCACAGACATGTAGAAAGGGCAATTCGGCGTTTCACATTTCATCTGTAAGAGGGAGAGCTGGGAAAGTGACAGTTCCTGTCTGTTCCTGGAACACGGCTCTCTTCTAGCAGGTTCAGCATTCTCCTGCCACTTCTTGTACTCATGCTGTACCAGTTGAAAGTAATCTTCCACGAGGTTTATTTCTTTGGGTAGGTTGCCTTCATCTAACCTGACAGCCAAAAAAGGAAGATTGCATCAGCGGTTGAAAAGAGCAGATGGTGGGGGTGGGAGCAGATACAAGCAATGTGGGAAGGAAATGTAGATTTAGTGCACATCCATATTACTCAGACAGAAGATCTGGGATGTTACACTGTTGCTGTAAATGGAAATAATTTTAAAAACAGGTGTTCAGTGATGGAGACTTTCACATCTAAAGAAATAAATGTCCTGACACAATGCTAAACAGAAGTTGGCTAGGTGAGGGTTTTCTGTCCAAGAGCTGTTTGCACAAAGAATATGGGTAATCTCTCAGAAGCAGAAAGTCCCCCAAATTGTGAATTTCTCTGAGGACCAGTGCTCAACTGAGCAGAGGTGAGACTAGACGACCCCCTTCTGCACTAGCCCACACTAAGAACAAACCCTTCCTACAGTGGGCTCAGCATTTCATGATACAGTTTATCATGAAATCTGCTCCTGGTTCTGCCCTCTTTGGTCTGTATCTACCAGGAGAATTCTTCAAACAAACTGTGGGGCTTCAATGTGGTGCATGCAATGCTACCATCCATCACACCATCCTAACTCTGCCTCCAGCTGCAGGGAAAACCCTACGCTGGAGCTCCACCATGCCAGAGTTGGTAGCATGAGGAGCTAACATTTCTGGTAATACTCTGGAACACGTCTAGGCAGTGGGACTAGGGAAGCTCAAGTGCTACCCTTTACGTGTGCCTATATCCTTAGGGTAGAAGGACTTCAATTTTCAAGACCTCTAAACCAGAACCAGCCAACAGCATAAAGACTCCTTTCTGTGTGGTAGTGGAAGCAAAGACAGAGGATACAGGGAGTTACTTCCCTCCCTCAGTTATGAGGGGACTGGTTGGACATCCACTAAATGTGAGAAGCTGATGAGTCTTGCCAGCTGCTCCCTGCATGTTACTGATGCTCAACCATCAGGGGGATGAGCAGAGACGCCGGTTCCTCCAGTGGCCACAGCTTCCTGCTTGCTGCCACACGGAACAGCCCAGGGTGTTGAGGCATATGTGCTAAGAACATAGTGCCAAGTATTTTCCCCAGGGCAGCCAAAATTACACCAACTGCCTATTATGCAATGTGCCCTTATACAAAGCACAAGAGCTTGGGCTAACTAGTTCCTGCATTTAACTGCTTTTCAGCCACCCTGCTGTGTAATCCAGAAGTCGGTGAAACTGATCAAATGGATTTTTTCTTCTAAAATGCTAGTTTTAGTTTGCTAAGTCTGAACACATTTTTGCCTTTAAATTTGAGACTGGTGTCAGCTCATACTGCTTCAAGACATATCAAGAGTAATGCCCGTGTTTCAGATTTCACGGAGCAAACACACCTAGGGCCACCTAGGAAGGAAGGAAACACCAAAAGAACACACAGGGCTGCCCAGCTTGTCCGACCTCTGTAAACAAGACAACTTTGAGGAAACAGGAATGACACTCACTTTGCAGCATTAATTAGATGAGTTGTACCATGATCCCAGCCTTGAACTGGAATTTCTATCACTATCAAGTAGTCTTTCAGCAGCTGCTCTTTCTCCCTCTCTTCTGCATCTGTCAGAAAGTGCACATTCAAATCCTCAAATCTGCCTTGTTCACGGGTGACCAGAGGGACAGCCCGGATTTCTGTGGAGAAACAAGACGGATTAGCACATACACACACACACACATAACCAACCAGATAGAAATAACCATAAAATGCAACACAAGGAGATATCACCACCAAATTTTTGAGAGAGGAGAACAGTGGGGCAATCAGTTTCTATATGGTACCACTGCGGGAGGCCGCAGACACACCTACATCACAAAGTTAGCCCCATCCCACAGTAGTTTTAGTGTCCCCATAGCAACTATCTTCTCCACGTGAGCAGCACTGTAGATCTCTGTTTGTTATGCCTTTCCGTGGGATGATGCTGTAACCTGAAACTAGAGAACTGCTGTCCACTCAGAAGTGATGCACTAAAATGGTAAAGCATGTATTTTACTATTCCTGACAGGCAGTGGTACCCTGCTGTGAGACTGCATCCTTCAAAGCTTTTTCTCTTATGATGTGGTGTGGAAAGAAGGCCAGAACACAATAAAGCAGAGGCTTCCCTTTGACTAATTCCAGCCTGCAAGCAGGTAAGTTGCACTCTACTTTTCATCAATATCTTGAAGGTAACCTTTAGTTTCTATTCAGATTCACAGACAAAGCTGCTTCTGCTCACATTTTAAGAACATATTTCAAATTAATCTTTTACATTTATTTAACTTTAAAAATGGAAATCTAAACCAGATCATATTTTAAATGCTTTATCAGCACAATGGTTTTGAAGAAAGAACATAAATACCAAACAAGGTCCTTGAAAAATACCTGGCCCACTGTCCTTCAGAGTCACCAGTGGTGTAAAATGCATGTTGTCATAGCCAAGCACAATTGGGTATCTGTAGCATTCTTCAGCTGGCCACAGGAGAGGCAAGTAAACACCACCAACATTCAGAGGAGCAAAACTGGAGCCTGACTCTAAACTTCTAACCACTTTATCTGCATAAAGAAGAAAAAGAAAACACAAATAAGTACGTGTTACAGGCAAGAGAAAACGTCTGCTGGGGGTTTTAGAACAACTGCTGCAAACACTGTGTTCTGAAATGCATCTACCTGAAAACAACAGTCGTTGACCAAGATTACTAACACAGCACAAGAGTAACACAGTGGGATGATCAGCCAGGCAACTCACCTGCAAGGACAATGACTGGCCTTCTGAGGATGTTAGCAAGGATGAAGATGTGGATTTCTTCCAGCGCATTATAAGGAAGCCTGTTTCGAGCCCCAGATATTTCTGGGGAGGTCATTTCAATGAGGTATTCCCACTCTTCCTCCCAGTTCTGAGGAAAGAAACAGTTGTCACCAATGGTTCAAAGACATGGAGGTCAGGAACCAGCTGCAGCACAGCAGTGCTCAAATAATCACATTTTCCCATTTCCTCCAAAGGAAGACTATTTCTGCTCTCCATTAATGATGGAATCCGTGAAGCCCAAAAGCAAAAAGAATCAGCAAGGAAACGCAGGGGAGCACTCAGAAAACAGCACCAATCTCTCAGGCCGCCTTACCCGGGTGTCATAATGGAGCCCCGTTTCTACAAACTCCTGGGATTTAACAGCCTCCCGCTGCCAGCGGAGCTTGAAGTTCCGCGTGTCAATCTCCCTGAGAGCACTGAACAATGTTTTTCTTAAGACGAGGTCGATATCTTCAATGCCCCACATGTACTGCGATGCAGCATGCATAAGGCAATTTCCATCACCTGCAAAACAAGAAAGAGCACATTATTTTCAAATGGCTACTTCAATAAAATGCCACAAACCTGTGGGACATAGAATTACACTGCACATAAGCCTATTTCCTGTGCACTTCTCTCCAAGCCTCAGACAGAAGGGCTGTAAAGAAGGAGACAAGAGTTATGGTGTCTGTTCAGAGACAGAAGGAAAACTCCCCTCCCTACTGGTTTAGTCTCTGTACCAGTCCAAGTTAAGCTGTCATTCAGCAATGCCCCTTATGTATCTTACTCAACTTTGACTGATATCACAGACTACTATTTGACTACTTTGGGGTCAACTACAAATGTCAAACACAGCTGAAATAGCTTCTTAAACACAACAAAGTCATAAAATCACAAAAGAAGATGTAAATCTCCCTCATCGGTGTTTATACAAATATACACCCAATGGCATGGGATTAAGATAATGGAAACCATTAAGAAAATATTATAGTAACACCACGCCTCACATCCCCTGATGAGCACTGCTTGGCACTTGGCTGTGCTTGATGGAGGAATTGTAATAAAAAAGGAGACAGAAAGGGAGTGGCAGGTGATTTATGTAAAGGAATCACAGGAACACCTCTGGCCTTCCTCTCAGAAATGATAGTGTGTTGGGTGTTTACATGTATTATTTAGAGGGCTGGTTTTTAGATTACAAAATTAAAACCAAGTAAATGAAAAACAGTGATTCTATTTTAATTTACACAATCTCCTTGCATTGAAAAATTCCTCTTTCCAGGTAGGAAGGATTTCAGAGGGGAAACTGAGACTCAGAGGAGATAACTAAATTAAAAGGCATGACCAAAAATATGTCTATATCTGGGTTTCAAATTCTATCTCTAGCCATCCTCTTCAAAAGGGGATGTCTTCCCTGAAAGGGAGACATAAAGAATCATTCCTGTCATATCCTCAGATGCAAAACTAGGTCTGATGTTTACTACAGTGGTAAGCAGATTCACCCAATGCTAAGAAAGCACAGCAATTTTCTTGGAATAGAAGATATCAACCCCAGTAAAGCTACTAGATTTTTCTCATGTGAAAAAAAAAACCAGACAAACCCACCCAAAGAACTCCCACAAAAGAATTAAACCCAGTTTGCCACACACATTATGAGTTCAATTACATCACTGTGAACACTTTTGCTACTTACTCTGTGAAATTGCAGAGAAAAGCCTACAACAGATTCCAGTTCCTGAACAAGATATAATTTGAAATCTACTCAATGCTTCATAAATTGTTATGAGATTGGTGCATATCAGGTTCCTGCAACTGCCTTCTGGTTTCTGAATGCTCTCTTGCAAAGCTTACTTCAATTCTGCAGGCTGCTTACTTGAGCTCAAAAATCAGGGAATGACAAAGAAGACAGAAGAACTGACTGGGTTTCCTTCTGACCAAGAAAGATGACATATTAATCCCATTAAAATTTTCCCTTTGCAAAATCTAGAGCAAAGATAAGATTAAATTTTTTCTCTCTCTGAGAGCTCACTTTCGGTTCTTTATTGAGAAGCACTGCCCAAAATTCCTTACACAGCACTTGGAATTCCCCCACACGGTTTGACTCGCAATTGAGCAACAGTTGTACTTTTTGTTCTACAGAGTGCAGCGTAGCCTCCCTCGGACTTTCCCAGGGGGTGTGGCTGGGCGAGCCGGAATGATTGCCAATTCATTATACAAGTGAAATCTCTACAGCCAATAGATGCTGGAATTTTTAAATTAAAAAAAAAGGAAAAAAACCCAGTTTCGATTTTTGTACCTCCTACCACTTTCCTTCTATCCTCCATTCAGATGTCTGTAAAGAAATATGTGGTGATTCAAACCAGCTTTTTTAATTAAGAAAACCCCAGCGCTCCACAGATTCACAAACATATTAGGTAAAATATACATCAAAAGATCCTGTAGGAGATACTTTCTGTTTCAAACAACTACAACCTTAATCAGAAAAAAACCCAGAATTTTCTGAAGAAAGCCCACCGTTGACTGAAAGAATTAACATATTCCTCCCACATCTATAGCTTAAGCAGCTAAATGCTTAAAGAAATATTTTTCATGCCACATGGGAAGAAAAAAAAAAAAAAGTTATTTTCTGGGATAATACTGGGCTTCTCCAGGCTTTTGGCCTTCTTTCAGAGATCCTCCCCTACTGCCCAATCTACCTTCTTTCTCCTACAAAGGTCCTTCAATACAACTACTTTGCATAACCCACAGGTTTCCAAGGCACTCCCACTCATGCACTTAATGACCCTGAAGCACTGAACTGAAGCCAAGTTCTTCATCTGCACAGTGTATGGGGAGACCACAAACTGAGTCCTTGATTTGCCTTCCCTCAACCTGCCCTAATACTTCAGCATCTCCTATACTGGTACGCCTGCTAATGGGCGGGATCCAAGTCCACGCTACTCCCACGCATAACACTGGCCTATGGTCACAATAGAAAGAAAGAGGTCAGCGTTACTGAATGTAATGTGGTCACCACAAGGGTCTGTCCAGGCAGCATTAACCCCTGCAGGATCTGTATTGACAGGAGATGGGGGATTCTAAAACTGTTACTCTTTTTGCCCTGGGCAAAAATTCTGCACATTGTCCATTTTCCTAAAAGCTAACAGAAAATCTGTTAGAGTGAAGTTTTTAAGATGCAACACTTGGAGACATGTTACCTTCCCAGTACCTGCAAAGTGCTGCCTGCCCTAGCTGCAACTCCAGTCCTTCCAAAGCTCAAGATTCTGTGCCTTCTGTGCACACCCCTAATTTCAGTCGTGAGAATTTTACACCAATGCAGAGGCAGTCCAAAAAGCCCACCAGAAGGTCAATGCCTATGCAACAGTTACAGACACACACATCAGGATCAGGCTTTAGACCCATCTACTCAGTGGGTCTATTTTTTTGGCTTCTGTACAACACAGCTGTGTACAATCAGACTGAGAAATATGGCAGAACATGGAAAGGGAACAATGCGGACTAGGAAGATAAGGACAACATGTATAGAAGCAGATACGAAAAGAAGCAACCACAGAACACAACATGGACTTCAACAAGACTGCAGGTCCACTACACCCCATGTTTCTATAACTGCTGGGATCTGCTCCTTCAGCAAAGAATACTTATTTTCCATCTTCTTCAAGTCTTCACTGTCCCAATCTATTCTTTCTGGTTAAGGGCAACCTGTGCTGTAAGGAATCCTGAGTCCAAGTTTGCAGCTGCGTGACCGTAAGTCATAGCCATTACCAAATCTTTCCTCCACTGAATGTGAAATGCCTGGTGACTCTCACAGTCATGTGCCAAGGTCTCCTGCTCAGGACTGTGGACAAACGCAACCTGCTCAGGAAATCTTGGCACTACTGCCGTGCCTTTTCATTTGTAGCACTTGATGCAATACACACACAAACAAACCCAAAAGCCAAGTCCTGAAACCAGCACCGACTGTCGAAAAGAAAAGGGCACTGCAAACTTTGTGCTGCACAAAGATGGGTGTCAGTCACACACATGGGGGTTACTGGAGGGACCTGAGGGAAGGTGAGAGCTGGCAAACCCCAGGAGGTAGCTGAGGATCAGGGACCCAGTGTGGGGTGCTGACCCCAGGGACAGCAGTGTCAGCTTCCCAGAGGCTAAATGTTCTGAGTGCTACTGCTGTCACTGTTGTTAAAGCTGGATCAGCAAGCAAACCCTGCCTGCCAGCAGGGCTTATTGGAAGGATATGAGATTCTGCTAAATATACATGGGAATGCATCCCTGTCACTCAAAGCATCTGAAGGCTCCTCTTGCCTGGCATTAAAGGATGTTTGGCGCTTCCGACGAGGCAGACAACATGCAGCAGTCATATCCATGGGAAGACGATGGGTTCCGAATCAAGTTTCCCTGTTCTTGACTCTGAAGTGCCATAGGTTACTGACATTATGAAAATATCTGTGAAATTTCCACAGTATTCACATACTGTGGTATGGGCAGGGGTCTGCTACAGCCTCAGGACCGTACATCATGTGGAAAGAATTTTAATTTACAAAACTAAGATTAAAAGGCAGCACATTTTTAAAGCCATGTGCTTCTGTTTCAGTAATGTGAACTCAGATGCTATTAATAAAGATGCTACGTTCGTATAACCCGTTTTACTGCAAGTGCAAAGACCTGCTCATAACTTACCATTAGTCTTCAAAGGAACAAGTCTCCGAACTTCCCTGCACCAGTTGAGCTTCCTCTGGCGCTCCAGTGAAATCTGGGTAGCCTGGTCAGTCAGGGACTTCTGAAGCATTTCCCGAAACTGGGGACAAAACTGGCACATTCTGAACATTTCTATGGTGTATCTGTGCATAGTCCTGAAGTGGTGAATTATTCCACTGGGAGGTTTGACTAGATCCTCAGGTGTCCTCTCTCTGATCTTCATAGCCTTCAGCATATTGCTCTGATACAAAGCTTGAGGAAGGATGTGTTGGCCAGCCATGTTGCTAGAAGATATCTGAAATAAAAAAGGATCCTTTTATTGGCATGTTAGTGTCCTTCTATCACAGCGCTATCACTTCTGCAGGGATTGAGAAGGCACCTTCAGGGGCGGGATTCTGGATGCAGTTTTGCCTAAAACAAGCACAGAGCTGATGCAGTCCAACGGAGCCTTTTATAAATAATGTTTGTTTAAAGTTCATATTCACCAACTTTTCTGCATTACTCATATATAGACAGTTACCAGTTTATCCCACTCATCTGCTGATATAATTTACTATGATATTAAAGAGGATTTATTCATAACTATGGAAACTGCATCATCATTCCAAAAAAAGCATTTAAATCAAAATAAGGATAAGAGAAGGCAAGATCAAGGGAAGGGAAAATTATCCTGGAAGCTTACCTAATTGACAATTGCACAGTGTAATCCCATATGCACTTACTGAATTTCAGCATATTTCAACATATTTCAATTTCAATTCACATTTCAGCATATTTCCATTTGATATCACGCCAAAAAAGAGCAGATAATGACCATTCAGACTTCCGCAGCCCAGACGTTCTGAGAAGGGATAGTCAGTAGAGTACAGAAAGAGCCCAGAGAGTTGCAAGCTGTGCTAGTATCAGTCCCATACTTACAGTGGCCAGATACGGTAGATGAGGAATTTGTCACTCGAGGACAGACTTAGGCTACTTTTCATGAGGCTCTTTGTATTTTGTGAGTGGTAAAGCTACAGCACAGAGGTGCTTGTGCCATGTGTGGGGGTGCAGACTGCAGTGCCACTATTACTCAGTGGTAAGAGTCAACAGAGCTGAAAAAGCATTTCCATTTGGCTCAAAATCCCCAATATCTTTCCACAGTAGGACATGTAATGTTTACTGCCTTGCACGCCTTTCTTCAGTAACTCTGGCCTCATGGGGTACAGCAGGAAGAACATAAAAAAGGAAACCCATAACCTCAAACCCTCTACACTCTACAAAACACTTACTCAGAGGACACTAACTTTGTGGCTAGTTAGAGCCAAACGTAGGGACCACATCCCTCAGAACTCCCGTGCACTACATTAAGAACAAAAACAACAACCTGTTTTTACATGGAGAGGCTCTCCCTGCTGTCCACAAACATTCTTGCTTTGTTTAAAAACAAAGCAAAGTCTGTATCAAGACAAAAGTATGCACGCCTAACATGTTTAGAGTATAGCCAGTTACATTAGCAGAACTCACTGTTGTGATTATTGATCTAGGGACAAGTATCAAGCCATACTTGTGTATCAATCTCTGGACATCAAGTACAGGGAAACAAGAAGCAACTAAAAATTATTTATGCAACTATTAGGATGTTTTCTCACGGAGATGGGAGTCAGGAGGCACAGGGAGAGGAAGAAGAACTCCAGTCTGACAGACTGACCAGGAAGGCATTCCCAGGTCTATGGAGACAGAAGACCCCTCTTGCACAGAAGGACTTCAGCACCTCCTTCCCCACAGGGAAACAGTTCCTCACTCCTCTTCATCCAGACATTTCCATCGGCAACATTCAAATGCCCAGCCAAAGCTTCAGAAAAGACCTTCTCAGGGTGAGAGGGGACCTCAAACTCCAGGTACCAAGAGCTGACCTCTATAACCTCTCTGAGAACCAACTGATGGAGAGATACAGGGGACATCCTGGGAAGCTCTAAACAGAGGCAGATGAAACAGGCGGTGCTACAAAGTCCTACTCCAGGGCAATGTCATTCACACACCCTACAGCACAGAGCTGTCACATCTTGCAACATACGGAAAAGCTTTCCTTTAGGTAATAGAGATGGCATATCCTTATCATGCCCCCACCGGCATACAGCCTTAAAATGAAAATAATACGTTTTCTCATCCACTCTCCTCACCAATATAGTTTTACACATGCTATTTATGTAATCTTGTATTTAAATGTATGAATGATTCTAAAAGGTAATAAAACCAACCCTTTACTAATCTGTATAATAACCACAGCTCTACTTTGCTCTGAGATGACCAAAATACTGAATTCCTTACTTATGTTAGTAGAAACATTGAGTCAATGGGATTTTTTTACACGAATAAAGACTAATCACATGACTAAGCACTACCGGCACGGATCCTTGAAATGGTTATTTCCAGCTTTAAGTAACAAAAGTACTGAGTTTACAGAAGCACTCACAGAAACAACATTATTCGATACTGTGTTCTACAGGCCTTTTTTCCCCTCCACACGTGGAAATTACTGCCTATGCTATTTACAGTCATAAACATCAATCAAGGCAAAAGCCAAGCAACTCTTATTTTCAAAATCAATGTGATGAAACAAATAGAACTCAACAGCCATCTAAGCTGGAGATTTAAAAGCAGAAAACAGATCTACAATTACTTTATTTTATAGTCTACTGTGCTTTGCTGTGTGCTATGCTACTTTAACCTTCTGACAAGTAATGGCTAGGAATTCCCAGAAAGGAACAGCTGTAAACAATAATTAGAGACAACATCCTTTCCAAACATGTGATACTGAGGATGCTGGGCTCGGGAAAGCTGAATACTGTTCTGAGATCTGCCAATGGTTTCATAAAGTTATTTTAATTTTCTGTCCTCTGTCTGAGAAAATGGCAATTAATAAACTTCTCCATAAAGTGCTAAAACTTCTAAAATAAACATGCTTAATACCTTTTAAGCCCCCATAGATTTTTCTGTCTGGGTCTTCTCTCGGTACAACCCAAAACAGAGTATTACTCTTCAGCAAATCAGAAGATGAGGACCGACCGTCTTTTAAATCCCACAGGACTGGTTTACACACAGTAAGTGTTCCGCGTTCTTAGCTCCCTGACCTACTGCTCTGCTGGCGGCTGTGTACGCAAGGTGGAAAGGACACAGTACGGCCCTCCAGCGTCCCAGGAGAAGGACGAGAAGCCCCAGGGCGGATCTCCCCGCGGCCGCCGGCGCTCGCAGCAAGCCCGGCCGCACCGCGCCCGCTCCGCCGCCCTGCGAGTCGCGGCACCCGCGGAGCCCCCGGGGGCCGGGCNGGCACACAGGCACCGCCGAGCCCCGCCGCCAGACCCGCCTGCTCCCCCGAGGCGCTCCCGCAAAGGCGCTCGGGGCTCCGCCGTGCCCTGCCCAGAGCGGCGCTCACCTCTCTGCGGCGGGCCCCTCCTCCGGCCGGTCCTGCCGTGACTCCTGCTCAGCAGCGAGGCTGGGGCGATGGGACGCAGCCGCGCTCGGGATCCATCAACCCCCACCGCGCCGGGGCTCCTTCCTTCCCCTCTCTCCACCCTCTCCCCGCCGGAGCTGCTGCCGTTGCTGCCGCCGATGTGGAATGAAGGGCTGAGCCCAGCCTCTTGTTTTTTTCCCTTTCTGTTTAAGCGCCGGGGTG
>VZRR01009625.1:1687506-1808857 GCA_013398015.1 Oreocharis arfaki | reverse complement strand
AAAAAAAAAAAAAAAAAAAAGAGAGAGACTGAAAACACAACACAAAAAACCCCGGCGGGGATTTCCACCGGCAGAGCGCAGGGACTTTCCGGCCTGTTAAACCGCCGCCGCCGCCAGGGGGCGCCGCCGCCGGGCAGCCCCGCCACCTCCCCGCCCGCCGTGACTCACCCACGGGAATTTCGGGAGCCGGGACGGCATTTCTTCCTTCCTTATTCCTTTCCCCCCGGGCAGGGGGTTGCCCATCCCGTCCCGCGGGCTTCGCTCCGCTCACGGGCCGGCCCGGTGCTGAGTGGCTGGGTCCGGAACAGCTCTGTGTCCCCGCGCAGAGCGGCGCCCCGGCCGGGCCCCGCACCCTCCGAACGCCGGCAGTGAGAGGCGGCTGCCCCAGGAGCCCTTCCCGTGCCCCCAGTCACACGGGCACGCGTGGCAAGTGCCTGCCCTGCCACACAGGTCTCGGGCTGCAGGTGCCGGGGTGTAGATGCCCACACCCCTGCCCCAGCATCCCAGCAAGACAGGAAGGGAGCCCGTCCCATGGAAAAGTACTGCTCTTCCAGGCGGTTTTCAGTCCCAAGCAAGTATTTCTTATTTTCGTTTAGCTTGTATGTGCTCCACAGTTTTGGCTCTCTATTATAAGTAACCACAAGTGCCTTCATTTCTTTAATTAGAGGTTAGGCCGATATATAATCCCATATGCTGGCATTTTCGGCAGGAGATGTTAATGCCCTTTGATCCAGCCCTGCTCGATTAAGGGGATTGTTGTAGGTAAGGGGCAGAGCCTTGGGCTAGAGCTATCAAGTCAGGGAGATCTTAGCGTCTGAATAGGTTTGTAAATTCTTGACTGCAGCTAGCAGTTTGTAGGAATCGTTAAATTTAATTATTGCAAACAATTAATTCATACCTTTAAACAATGTCCTAATACCTGTGCAGTGCAAAAACTCACTGAATAAAATCCCAGTATGTAAGGCTGTTAATATGATTTATGGATGGGATTTATGCTGGAAAAGGGGCAGTTTTTTGCTCGACAGCCTTACAATCTGACGGCACCCAGAGGTGAAATACAGTGCAACAAAGTTTCTTGCAGTATTAAAAGACTTCATCTTCCGAGGTGATAAGCTCCTGCCTTTTCCCGAGTATCCACCCCTCCCACGGGCAGGACGAGAAGCCAGCGTTGCTGCACAACTCGACATCAGGTCTTAAATATTGACTCCTTCAGAGAACAGGTGGATTTTGGAAGAGTTCAGCCTTGAACTCCTTCACCTCACCTCCAGCAGCAGCAGCTGGCTCAGATCATGCGCTCGTGTCACACAACAGGGTTATGTGGCAACATGATCTTTCCCAGGGTTTACAGGCCTGTGCTGGCTCTGCACAGCAGGCCATCCTTCTCCTCTGCCTTTGTTCAAAAAGAAGTCAGGGATATGGCTGGAAAAATAATGATCCCTTCCAATTTTTTTTCCTCCTCTCCTTGGAGAGTTTTCTTCTAAAGATTTTTGGGGATGTGTTGTTTTTCTTTCTCGTCTTCCCCCTAGCCTCTTTGCTGCCTTGGAAAGTATAGTTGGGTAGGAAGGCTCCACGTTTAATGATTGATAGCCTGAGGGGTGTCTAAGATCCAAGGGACTGGATGTCTGAGGGAACTGGGCCTGAGTGATTGCTTGCATAACTAGGGCAGCATCTGTGCTGTGATTTACACACTATATGTTTCTGTCAGCATCTTGCCGTTCCCTTCTCCTGGACATTTTTCCCTGTACTCTCACGGGGACTGAGGTAGCAGATTACTGAAATGATCTGGTTAGAGAAAAAAAATTAAAAAATATATTGGTTTTTATCCAAAACATTTCTCTCATGTGATATGAAGCCCTGCCCTTCACAGAGTTTTACAGAGAATATTTGAAGTGATGGAATGTTTCACTGTGGAGTAGGAATGATGAGTTAAGGTAGGAAGTAGGGAAGAAAGAGCTAAATTGTACCCTGCTTTGCATGTGAAACTGCAGCAAATAGCTTAACAAGTGGTCCTAGCCATGATGGAGATGCTGAGACCCAGGAAAACCTGAAAAGGCAACAGCTTATTTTTTTGTTTTCTAAATGGTAAGCACGTCTGAATATTAATAATTACTGTTTACACCTTGATAAACTGAAAGTTGATTGCGCATTGCTACAGCTGATGTTTATCAAACAGGTCTGAGCAGGATGGCAGGAATTCATTTGATCTGAGTTTGCACAGCACAAAATGAAGTTCTGTCTTGTCAACTGTAACTCCTAGGCAATATGGGAATACATTAAAAACATCAGCAACGTCAATAATTATAGAATGCATGAATATACATTCCTCTTTCCTGAATGACTCGTGTTTTGGGGGTTTTTTTTTGTAGTTATACCCTACAGTTTATCTCATAATTTATGGTATAATGCTTATATTTCATAAAATATAAACATGTATACATAAGTATGAAGTCAAGGAAAATTTTCTTCTTTGAAGTCTGTATGTAAATATACACACATACACATAACTACACATACATACATGTATTTTTAGGTATATATGCATGTCTATATCTCTTGAGGGAAGGAGGAAGTTCTTGGCATTAAGGACAGAATAAGAAATACTTTAAATTTCAGCTACCTACATTCTGGTTAAGTATAAGGATGAAACAGTCCACCCCTACAAGTGGTAATGTTTACATAACCCTGGAGAAAGCTGTCTAGGGCAACTGCAGAATATCCATTTTTTGGTGAAAATTTAAGTAATCCGTTTTGTGCACATCAATCAATAACAATTCTTTATTGTACTTGGGAAAAATAAGAAATCTCTCAAGGCCCTATTCAGCTCTGTATCTCTAAATTATTTTAATTACTTTGCTTCTTTTTACTCTTCAGGAAGGAGTAGCTCATGCTCACTAAATTAAACCAAGACCTCTGAGTGTTCAGAACACCATTGCCAAATGTTTCAGAGGTTGCACTAGGAAAGACTCATTGTTAAGTCAGTACTCATGTAATATTCAATGCTAGGGTGATGACTATAATAATATCTATGGATAGTAACATTCAGACTTTCAATAGTTCAATAATTTGCTGGGTCTTTTAATATCAGATAATTCTGTAAGAGATGTGATTCATCTAGAAGGGAGGAAAAGGATCATAAAAGGGAAATCCCTTTTAATGCAACAGCAGTGCTTGAGGTCATGCTTGAGTTCAGCATTTGTCTTCCAGGAGCTCTTCTGTTGCTTCTTTTCCCGGTGGAGAAGTGATAAGAGCTTGTCAGTGCGAAGGAAAAAGAGGGGGTGAAATCCCCTAAACATCCATCAGACAGAAAGATGGTGCTTATTACTGAATCAAGTAATGACAGTTAAAAAAAAAAAAAAACAACAAAAACCCCAAATCCTGTCTGCCACTTAGATAGCAAGAACTGAACTGGTTATGTGATTTTTTCCATTATAATCATCTGAATACAGTAAAAGAAACTACAGATTCCCAAGAAGACTTCTTCAGGGTATTCTGGCAAGTGACTGTACTAGGAGTAGGGATTCCTATTTATGCCCCTGGGCCAAGTCTTCTTCTGCTTGCTGCCTTTTTTTTTTTTTTCTTTTTTTTTTCTGTCCATGTGGGTGTGTGTGCTCATTTCCTTGTTCTTTTTAATATCTGTGATAGAAGTGTCAGAAGTAAAGGACTGGAACTGCAGCGGGTTCAAAGAGGCTGAAAGTTCAAATCTTGCCTTAGACCGTTTTGTTAAATGGAAGGTTAAACTGTAAGGGTGGTATTCTCCCATTAAGGCTGGTGAAACAGTGTAAAAAATTACTTATGGAGGCAAACACTGGACATTTTTAAAAACAGGTTTTATTAGCTATAAGGGGATTAAGTAGGGCATTTACCACACAAAAGACTGGCCTCAACCGTACTTACCTCCTGGTATAGAGGTAAATTTCAGCACTGTTTTCTGTGAAATGCATGAAAAGGTCTAAGTGGTGATGATAAAATCTTTGTAACTTGATTTTTGTTCCTCTGGTATCTGTAGATAGTGCAGCAAGCCTCAGGGCCCCTAAGCAGACGTAGCTATGTACAGCTCCATTTGAGATGGCAGCATAGCCCAGCATTACTGGCTCTCTTCAGTGCATGGTACAGAGAATTCCAGCAAGGCCTCAGCAAGAAGTAAGAGGAAGACCAGCATTATTTCTGCTTAGGAGAGCAAAGTGATTTCAATGGATTTTGATGCAGGCTCAGGCTAGACTTGCGGCTAAACTGAGGCAAATAAGAGCAGCGGTAGTAAGCCAAATCAAAGGCACATTGACCTCACTGCCATGTTTCTCACAGAGGTTGAGAAGATATCCAGGAATGAGCATAGGAACAGGCTGCATTGCTCCCAATACTTTTCCATCCTGCACTTTGTCACAGTTTTTTGTGGGATTTGCGGCTGTGGCTTATATTCTGGTACCTCAGTTTCTCAGTTGTATGGCAAGTTTGTGAATGTTTCTTTCCTCACTCTTTCCTGTAATCATGCTTGTTTAACTTTGACTGCAGACTCTTTAGAATAGAATCTTTTCTTGTGTTGTGTTTGCTATACTTTAACACCTAGACACATGGCTATTTACCATTCAGTGTGGTCCCTGCTTTCGGAGAGTTACCATCCACGTGTAGCAGACTTCACCTAGCTGTGAACTACTACTGTCGGAATGGCCTTTGATTTAGGTTGAGGGCTGTAAGCATAAAGCACTGCATCGATAACACTGCACAGGGATGGATTCTGCACAGGGGTGGTCTTTCCTTGCAAAACTGCCTTAATGTACAGAGCAGTGGCTGGGTTTAGGTAGTGCAAGCCCCATCATTGTAACTTTTAACTTGATCTTTAGGTTGGCATAACTGCTGTGCTGCCAGCATGTCCAGTGCACGCCACAGCAGGGGACTCTAAAGCAGTCTGATTTTGGAGCTGTTTGCTTTGGCCAGCAGTTCAGCATCTATGAGTCAGCAACTGGTTAACAAATAAATAGCTAAAGATAATGCCTCATCTGAAATCAAGCAGGGACTCCTGTTGTTTTCCTTACTATATTCCTATCTGATGAGATGATCAGCTATTCTAACTTTAGGTATGAAGCATTTAGCACAAAGCTATATCCTCTGTGAGTGGATGGGAAGGGTCAAGGAATGCAGCTAGTGAATACTTGCTCACGTAATTAAAGCTCTTTCTGCTCTCTCCTCTGTTCCTCAAACAATTTCAACATGTAATGCAGCCCGTAAAACTTTCTTAGGTAGAACAACCTGCTGTTCAGCAGACTTGCCGATCTTCCAGATCTTTATTATTCTGTATTCCTTTCCCAGTGAATTCTATTTTCACTGGAAGTTCTCACTTTCTCCCAAAATATAAGCAGTTTGTATAAGCTGAATGGAAAAAAAATAACTGCAAACTGTTCTAATTTCTTTTATATATGTCCAATAATGTATTTTGTTACCTATGTTTCCATTTATTAAGACAGCCTTACCCTCTTTAAAATCAGTAAACCGATTTTGAATTGTGTCTAATTTCCATGCACTTGGTGCATACGTGAACGAGTGACTGTATCATTCCTTGCCGAAATGGGAGAACTGCTGATATTGTTTTCTCTCAAGATGGAAATATCTCTTCTCAGCAGCTCTTAGTGATGGAATTACATGGGGAGTGCTTAGTGAATAACAAGTGACCATGTGAAGGTAATCTTTAGTCATGAATCATAGAGCATGAAGCTTGTCAATCTTTTCCCTCTGTAATTTTTGTAATTTCCCACAAATCATCTAAATGTGGAGAAACAGCAAAGAAATATCAGTTTCTACAGTACTTGGTGAATGCTTCTGGCCAGCTTTTTATGTTCACAATTGTCTAGTCTGACAGACAGTAATACAGTCTGTTGAGCCTCTTGGGCTATTTCTGTGTCAGCCCCATATTTGCTCCCACATGGTCAACATCTCTTTCAGGAATAGACTGTTTCGATTTTGTTAAAGGGAGCAGAATTTTATGAGGGGTCTGGTACCCACAGTGCTTACTGTAAATCCTGTTTTAGAGTGACTAGTTTAGGTGGGAGAATTAATCTCAGTTGGCACACCCTCAACCAAATTGTTCAGCTGGGGTTTTACCTCAAAAGCACTAAGAATTCAAGAGGTTTCAGTATCTCATGTATTAAGAGGTTAACTACATTGTGGGTCTTTTTTAAAGCTCACAGTGTTTTCAGTGACAATGAGGAAGTGAATTCATTCCTGGACTTTCAAAAGCAGAGGAAAGGCATTTCCTTTGTGTAGAGCAAATTCTGTGCATGGGGAATAACATGAGAGGCTTTATGAGTGGCCAGGAATTCAAGTTAGCTTTCCAAATGCAGAGAACATCTATTTGCCCTGTATCAGCAATGCCAGAATTTCCCCAAGAAAAATACCTCCAAAGAAGGATATTTATTTACGCATGGGAATTCACCAGCATATGCTGAACTAAATAACAGAGCCCATAGATTATTTCCTAAAAGCTAACAGTCATCTCTCATCAGGGAAATGGTGAGTTTGCTTTGTAAACATGGGTTTAGCTGGTGTCCATGAGGTGACTCTGCATCATGTGTTTTAGCTCAAAAAAAGTACATTGTTTTCTTCTGATTTCAGAGCAAAGGGCCTCCCCATTTTTGCAATGAAGCACTTGTTAGTAAGGCTAACATAATCAGTGATTCCTGATTTCACAGAGAGGATTTTTTAAGATTTCTGCTACATTCATGGGGGGGAAGTGTATTTTCATGTCATATACTCCCACTTTTGTAATTTTTGATGCTGCAGAAGCAAAAATTGTAGCTGCTTGCTACAAATTCCGATTTAGTCATTCAGGTGGAGAGAAGTAAATGTAGTTCCAGACAGATTTGGGAATCATACAGGAAAAGGTAGTGTATACTATCTAGGAGAAACTATAGAAATACATGCATCTCTGGTGTATGTGGAACCCCCTCAAGTAATTGTTTCCATCCACACGGTTCTAGAGCATTAAAACTAAGGACTGTCTGATCTGGATCACCTGGACCATGTAAATGCATCTCTCTGAGTTGACCTTCTTCGTAGTGGAGCGGGACTCCCTTTCAATGGTGCAGTGATAGAGTCCAGACTGAACAGGACAGGCAGCTTCTGAGAGGCCATAGCTTTAAGTTTTTTTGGTGCGTTCTTGTAATAGTTCTTTGTCCAAAAGCATTTCTCGTGCTTTCTAACTGAACTGATGAATTTGCCTTACTCTTAAGAGAAGGCATTTCTTTATTTGGTAGACCAATTGTACAGAAATTTGCTTTTTCTATTGCAAAACTTTTTTTTTTTTTTAATGGGAGAGCTGCCAAAGTCCTAGTCAGCTCCTCACCATTGTCATCAAAATAATTTACCTTTCAAGTCCTCTTCATGCAGAAGAATAAATGTTGGGAAAAAAAAAACAAACCAGATGCTTTTGCATGATATCTAAAAATAGAGTGAAGGAAACACTCCACTGTGGACAAGATAAAGACTGAAAGTTCATTGCCAAAAACTTAAATGCAGTATGTGCTGCTTTATCCTAGCTGAGTCATGCCTGGCTTGTGGAGCAGGAGTCAAACAAGTTAAGAAGTCCAGCACACATCTCATCCTGATCTCCCCAGCCTCCTCTTTCTGCTATTTTGCCATTTTTTCACTTTTATGGTTATGTACTTTGCCCAAACTAGTTCATTTTTAAAACAGATGAAACGGAAACACTAACTTGATGGCTAATTATTAAATAACTTGTCATGAAATTTCATGAGAGCATGTGTCAGAAAAACAAGGAGCCCACAGTCAGTAACTATTCCATAGGATTTGTTACCACAGTAAAGGCCTGCTCTGGCCTGAGGTGTTTCAATGAGGTCAGTTATATCTCCCTGCATAGGTTTTCCCCAGTGATTTCAGCAGGTTTATGGCATCCTGTCATTTTCTGGACTAAATAAAGTGATTTAGGTATTCATTAAGGACCACCTACGGTATTCTCCCAAGAAACATCTGCATTTCAAGGATGGTTCCTGTTTACGAAAAAAAAGAGAGAGAGAATGAGTATCAGAGAGTGCCCAGGGTCACATCATCTGCTGAGAAACACACAACAGTATATGCTGGATATGTGTGTAAACAGCAGTTACTCTAAAGTAATGCACGGGCTGTATGCTCCAGTAAGGATATACATGCACATATATGTACACAGATGGTAGACAAGTGGAACAGCAAGGCTAAACCATAAGGTGATAGAGGCAGCACAATGCAAGCAACAGGAACAAAGACTGTGGCACAGTACTTACAGAGTGGGTGGTTCTCACAGCTTCCCCATGAATTCTTTGACACTCTCAGTAACAGCTTTTCAGCTCTTCCCTACAAGTCCTTCGAACCTTTGTGCCTTTCTGTTCTTATGAGTACAGTGTCAGGATTCTGCACTGCAGGCTCAGTTACTGAGTCTCAGTTACTTAGCCTGCACTTGCAGGCTGTACTGGTAGGGGCACCTGTCCCTGCTGCTCAGATCTGCCTGCATTGAATGCCCCTGAGCTCCTGACTCTTGGGGTAGCCAGGGCAGTGTAAGATCAAGTCTGTCTGCCCTGATAGCATCCTTTCTGGTCATCTCACTACCTGAGCAGGAAAGTATCTCTTTTAGCATATCCAGTGGTTCTAACAGCACTGTGATCAGTTCTCACCATGATTCATAAACTATCCTGTGAGGGGCTTAATCTGACTCACTTCAGTGTGATGGAAAATCAAATTGAGTAATAAGCCTCAGGCTTTTCTAGTGATCCTTCAAGATCGTCAATCCTAGGGACAGCATGTCAGCATCTGAGTGGCTCTGACATGGTCACTCTCATCATGTCCCTGTGAGTACACTCAGCCGGGACATGTCTGCTTCATAAAAATTCTCCATCTGAAACAACAGTCATTAGTTATTCCTGGTCACAGGCCAGGACCTAAGCATGCATCATTCCAGGAGTCCCTGTGCTTCTATGACTGTTCACTCTTCTGGCTGCGGGTCCATTATGTTGGCAGGTATCTATATGATCTATCTGTGTTCTCTTTCTATGGTACATTGAATCCCTAGAGGTCCAGGGAGGAAGTAATCTCTGCACACTCTGCCCTTGTGATAGATTCTTATGGAGATTGCAGAAAGAAGATCTGTTCTGCCCACCTTGGCTGCTTGGCATGTGTACTGTAACTGGGCATTAGTGAAAACAGGGTTGTCTCCAACCTCATGTTCTGCAGAGAAATTAGTTCCTTTACAGATAGGACAGACAGATGGCACCACAGTGGGAGTACCGCAGTGGAGCACCACAGTGGGAGTTTACAACAGACCAAAGTAGAGCTTTGCTGTTACTTCAAAGTGGGAGTCTTCAAACTCTGGAGAAACATCCTGGTACTAGAGCCATCCCGGGCAGAGAGGGTGACTCCTTCCAAGGAAGTCCTGCACGATTCTGATGAAGCTCTGAAGTAGTTCGTCTACTTCCGCTGAACTGTGCATAAAATCCCCACAATGCTGTCGTAGTGCATAGCTAATTTAACATCTGGATTGCTTGTCAAAGGTAAATCCCCTAGCTGAACATTCACCACTGCATGAGAATTTTTGCAGATTAGAGGCACCTACGCACGCTTACCCATTTCTTGCCTTATTTCAATACTCAGTGTATATGCTTGATGTTAAGCCAGCACTGTTATCAGTAAGAGAAAGTTGATAGGTTTCTCAAGAATGAAATTAGAGCATGTGTTTTCATCTTATGTATTAATTATAACCACAATCAGGCAAGAACAGTTTACTGAAGTGTTCATCATTGCTGGTGTTAAAACCCAGTTTCCTGTTTTTATCCATGTTTGTCAAACCCCTTTTTTTAAAATAAAGTATCTGAGATTGGTCTTCGCAGTCAATTTGGTGATGGGTGGGAAAGAGGGAAAGCCTGACTTAAAGTAGGTAATTCTTTTCTAGAGACAAGGCTAAAGAAAAAAAACAAACATAATTTTGTATTTTTAAAAAATACCACTACCTTTTTATTTAAATTGATCTGATGACCCAGTCTTAGGAGCAGAAACCTGATTACTTGCAATAAAAAGACTTGTTCATCAGGGATGTGCCATTTGCCACTCAAAGAAGTGTCAGCCCAAACCTACTGCTACTTGCGCTTGTGGGTAGAGACCTTTTGCCTGACATCCAAGAAATATGCTCTGGTTCTCCTGAAACTGCTGAGAGTCAGATCAAATACTTGCACCTGTCTACAGGGTGAAGACAAGCAGAAGTACCAATTCCCCCTGTTGCCGAGTGGCTCAGGGGAGGTCTCATACAGAATGTTGTTGTTCCTGCTTCTGTCATGGAAAGCCAGGTGAAGACAGGCGCAAACCTACCTTCCCTTTACCCTTCTTGGTGATGTAAGGAAACCTGCAAGCTATGCTGGAGCACAGAGTATGCAGAAGGAGTCTTTCAGTCCCTCTGGTTCAAAGTGTGGCACTTAAATAATTGTTTACCTTTTGGGTAGGAGGGAAAGAACTGAGGAATTAGGTTTCATCATAGACTAACGATGAGAAATCTTACTGAGGCTATTCCAATTAAGAGTTAAACATTTCTGAATAGGGTAGGCGAGACTCAACCTGCAAGGTTGGGAGCACCATACTCTGGACTGTACCATCTGGTGATATTAGATGTAGAAAAAGAGACTGTGTCTCCTCACATCCCAAAGTATTAACCAAAGGCTCCTTAGTTAAAAGGTAGGAGGCTATAGCACTGTCTCTTTGTTCTTTACGTTGTGCCCTTTTGTTTTTTTAGTATTTCCAATGCTGCATGTGGAAATGAAAAGTTTTCTAATGAGTAAAGGTGCAGATGATTATAATTTTTCAGGTTAATAAAAGGAACAGAAAAATCTGCATTTTCTCACAGATCAAACCACTTCTTTTATTGTTTTTTTTTGCTCTTACTCTAAACCAAACCAGCTTCATCCAGAGACGGAGTAAATTGCCATCCTGTAACTGTGTGCTCCCCACAGTATGATGGAGTATGTTCCATCCCCTTACAGATCCAGTACTGCCCACAGGGTGCAACTGTGCAGGGTGATCCAGAGAAGGTTTGCTGCAGCCCAGACCTGTAGGGCAAGGCTGGACATCCTACAATTCCAGCTCCCCCACCAGTCCAAATGAAGGTGGGAAGCAATAATTATATCATGACTTCGTAAATGAAAAAATGGAACTTGTCCCTATCTCGTACTTTTAGTGCCCTTTGCCTTGCTGGCAAGCATTGTAGAAGAGGGGAATATCTGTGACTTGGGAAGAGCCTGGTGTTACTTGAGTAGTAGTTGAGACTTGGTGATGATTGCTGGCAACTAAAGTTGGAGCAATCCAACTTTTCAAACCCAGTTTCAAAGCTGGGGAGACTGTGGATGCAGATTCTGTGGGAGATGGGAAACTGGGAGCTGAGAACCTGCATAAGGGAAGCTATTCAGTCAACCAATTAATTCATCAACACTACTAGAGTAGAAACAAACTGGGATTGGGAAGATAAGTGATGGAAAAAACACCAGCTCCTCCTAGGAGCTAAAATGTGGGGTGAGAAAAGGAAATTATTGGAGAAATAAAGATCAAGTAAAGGAAGAAGCAAGTGGGATGAGGATAGGAGGAGCTTAGGGGAAAGGCTATGATGAAGAGTTATTAAACAGAAAATGGGAACGTGAAGACTGTCATCAAAATGTCTGATACTATGAATTTTGAAGTGATGAAGACTTAGTCAAAAGGGCTAGAAGAGGAGTGGAACTTGGTAAAGCAAGGAAATGAGCTTGGTGGCAAAGCTTGAGGCATGGAGACTGAAAGCTGAAGACAATAAAATTAGAGGGACAGGAAGAAAGACGTGCGACCAGAACAAGGAGGTGTGAGAAGTAAAAAGAGGAAAATGTGAGGCAGTGGGGAGAGACATTGGGTGCCCCACTGTGCAGTCTGTACTTGAGCATGGTTTGGTGTTCCAACTCACTGAGTTTTGCCATTTCTACACCAGAGATAGAATGTGCCCATTACCTTTGTCCCACACTTCCTGTTGCTCTCCCTGAGACTTAAGGACACTAAGGTCACTAAGTGTGATACAGAAGAATGCCTGTTTCCTTCACATAATGCATTTGTCCTGGGGGAGTCAGTGATATGAGGCAGAGAGAAAAGGTTGTCTCCCATGTGACCAGGACCTCCACCTTGTGTGCTGTCTTGTTCTGAAGCTGCAGGCTGAAGAGGGATTGCACCGAGAGCAAGCACAGCATGTGGTACAGGCAGTCACATGCTGCCCTGGGAAACTGTGCTTATCCTCCTCTTTGCCGCAAAATTTCTGTGCGGTGCTGGGCAAATTTTTGAAACCTACCTTGTCAGAGGTGATGACTGACTGGGTGCTCCTTGTATTACGCGTGTGTGGGTGGAGATTTCGTGTCTGACGTGAAGGAGTGCTGAGTTCTCACAGCAGAAGCTGAGGTAATGCATACTGGGCTTTGGAGACAGAAAGTAGAATATTAAATAAACTGAGAAATCAAGTCCTAGGGAGTACAAAAAAGTAATGGAAACTTTTGACCTTAATCACTTTGTGCTTCAGTTCCCTATGTGTAAAATGTGGATTGTACCACCCCCTCGTGCTGCAGGGCTTACTAACAAAGATCAGCTCACATTCAAAGATACTCAGATGCTTTGGTGATGAGGCAAGAGCAAGAGTCCCTGAGTAATTTTATTTTCAAAGCCATGTTTGAGGAGTAGGTAAAGTGTGAGGCTACGCACTGAGCAAAGAGCAGGAGACGAAAGCCCAAAGAGCTGCTCACCAAATAACTAGTTTTGCAGCCTGCATGCAAAGAGATGGCAGTGGGGTGGGAAGAATCATTGTGAGATCATGAAAGAGCTCTTTCCTAAGGTAACTTAAATTTTACAATTTCCTACCGTGAGGGTTTGGTTTGTAAATGCCCAATAAACATTTGTGTGCGGTATAAACATGAGTTGGTGAGAGATGTTTGGTGAAGTAGACATTTCCCTCTGCCTATAACGTGTGATGAGTGAGGCTTTCCTTGTCACAGAGTAGTACACTGTGTTGGTGAATAATTTTGATATTAATTCGATGATCTTAATTAATATGTTGGCCTTCATAGCAGTGGGTTCTTAGAAAAGCAAGCAAGTATCATGACCATTTTACAGATCTATTCTATCAATATTTGAAATGTGCTTTGGAGAGTTGGAAATAAACTCTGGATCCCTGGATCTTACTCTTTTCCCTAAAGATGAAACCAGGCATGCATTTTTGTTCCAGTCACATTGGGTTAGAAACAGTACATAATAAACAGGTCTGCACCTTACCTTGGAGTCCGGTGGTTCTCTCACCATTTAGCATAACCAGGGCCAGGTGTGAGATAAATAATTATTTAGGAACACTGAGCACGGTAAAGGAAAAATCCAGGTCTTATATTGAAGGAAATCTAAATGCATCTTGATTTTACAAAAAGATGGATGGATCTGATTCGATGGAGTCAAAAGAGCTTTTGGTATCAACAGCTGAAATCCAGGGGCATGGATGAGGAGTCTGGCTTTGGAACTAAAGGCAGTTTCCTAGAACTGACATTTACCTGTACCTTAATGGGGAAAGGGGTACTCCTTTCGATTGCACTGAGAGTGTGTGGAATCCCCTCTGATAACTGATAACAAAACTGTTACTGATAGTTTTAAAGTCACACATTTGGTGGTTTGTTTTTAAAAAATTTCTGTGAGTCACAGGAATCTGTGAGGCCGGTTGGGAGCAGGGGTAGAAAAAAGAAACCCTCTACAATGTAGGTCACTAATTTTCAAAAAGTCAGTGGAGAAAAAATAAAAGCCCCAAATCAAGAATGAGTCCTTACACTAGTCACTGTTTTGGGTACAGAAACATTTAATTTCTGAGCAAAGAAGAACCCACACCTTTGTTTTCTTCTCTACCATAATTTATTCCAAATGTCATTAGTCTGTAGATTCAGAGAAGTGAGTCTGACACCATGTAGAACAGTTGTTAACTTTAAGTAATATCTTGAAGCTAAATATACACCATTTTCTTGGTGGTTGTCTTCACTAGTGGCTTCTCTTAGTCTCCAACTCGCGTTTTCTCTTTTACATACTCTGCACTCATAGCAGGAAGGGCAATATCTTTTCTCCCCCCTTCTTTAAACTTTTAGTAATGTTTAACAATATGGCTTAAAACTAAGCCATAAAAAACCAGCTTTCTTTAATTTCACAGTGGAAGTAATGAATAAAAGGTAAATGAAGGGATTATGCTGTTTCTTACCTTGTCTTCTGCTGCAGCTGTACCTACAGCTGAAATTGTGAGCCTGACATCAACTTCTGAAAATTGTTTAATATTAGTTATTCTGTGAGCAGAAAATGCTGTAGGCCTTGGCCTGTCATTTTTCTTAACTACAATCTCCTTCTCTCCAATCTCGTGTATCTCCTTTGGACAACTGATTCTCTGCTGCATTTGCTGCTTTGGCATGTTAGGATTTGGTCACCACAAGCACTGTCAGTAAGGATTGGTACCTGTGGCAAGGAGGAAGCGATCAGTATGAGGAGCTCCTGAGAGGTATCTTGGGATCTGGAAGAGAACACAGAAACAGTAACATAGTGCAAGGAGGTATTTAGTTCTAAGATCCATCTCAAGCCATTAAGGACCCTATTAATGAGGTTTTATTGCAGATATGCTGTTAGGGAGCTTGTAGCTTATCTGGTTAAACTTCTGGGAGATTATCTTTCTGGCATACCTTCTCCAGCAATAACTTTTTTTTTTTTTTTTTTTTTNNNNTTTTTTTTTTTTTTTTTTTTTTAGAAGGATTCAGCAGCAGGACAGCTGATTTTAATTATTTATGGTGTTGTTTCTAACCCAGTCCACTTGAACATCTAGTTTATTATCTAACATAATAAGAACATCTGGAAGAACCTATCTATTTGTTATACTGGCCTACTGCATGCAAACACAAGAACTTAAACCCTAAACTCTAATTTTTAAAGAACAGTAAAAAAAATTAGGAGGCAGGTCAGTGTAGGTAAAGTTCATATCTTATCTGAACAGCTGATATAGCTGGAAAAAACAGAGGAAAAATTGAATGCACAAGCCCTCCCTCCACTTTTAGATAGAAGATTCAGTTGTCAAAAATGATGAGGCGTATTTGCATGTTGGAGAAAACATCTTTCACTGAGAAATTTAAAAGGCACAAAACTTTGAGCTGAAAGAAGATCAGCTTGGTTTTTGATAGGCATCTCCTAAAGGAGACAGGGCAAGGTGCTGATGGTAGAAAAAGTTGAACAAACCCTGATGACTGGAGGTCAAAGCTACACAAGTTCCAATGAGAAGTTAACTGCTCGTAACTAAATTACAGTTAATTGTTGTCAGGACAAATACAAGATGAAGCCAAGATCTCTTGAGTGTCAAATCAAAACAGTACAGCTCTTTGGATGGAAAGCATCATCCAGACACCACTGAATACAACAAACTGTATTCAGTACAGGGGTGACTAGGAGACTTGTAACACTGGGATTGGCAAATAATTGGATTATGTTTACACAGCTGTGAAGGTGTTCTATGCTTCTATGCTGCAGTAAAAGACAAAAATTATGCTGATAGAAGTTAGGTATTTCTTAATAAACTATGTCTGAAGCCAGAATTGTATGATTCCAGTAAAAAGTGCACCCCTAATTTACAAAGTTACTTGCCAAAAAATCTGGGGTTTCCTGAGAAGTGAAGTGACTTTTTTTGCCTCTGTTTTTTTTGGTTTTTTCCTTAATTTGGACACTGACTCTATCAAGAGAGAGGGCTGTTGAAATGTGGATATTTCCAACGCATCCAGAATTGGATCAGCCCAGGTGAAATAGACCTGGGTGTGTAGACATTGAATGGGAAGTCTCTTTACCAACATCCACAGCCTCACAGCCACAAGTGTAGATTGAAACATCATCCTGTGAACCCACTCAAAAAAGGAGGAGCCATAGCTCTTCCCTGTAGGGACTATATCCACAGAGCACTTATGGGTCATAAAGATGCACTCACTTTCATGAAAATGAAAAATGGCCAAATTGGGTAATAAACATCCTTGTAAGTTCTAACTGAATGAGGCATACACAAAAATAGCTATAGCCTCCTTTGGATGGTATATGGAAAAATCCTTTTTAACACGAGGTAATTCATAATTGTTTTTTAAATGGATACCTTTGCCACTCAGATCTTCAAATATTATTGTTTACTTTGGGGTGTCTTTTTTTTGTGTGCTGGACAGCCAAAAGAAACTCAAGGAGGAGCACTCATGCAGTCCTGTAGAAGAATCTGCTTGCTTTAAGTGCCACTCTAAAAGACACCATCAACAAAGGCAAGTGAGGTGATCAGTCGCTTTTGAGTGGCTTGCCCCACAAAGGAGCAGACTTCTGTGTCCACATTGGCCTGCATTACTCCTGGGTTGCTGAAACACTGATCTCTATGGTTTTCAAACACAAATGTTATATACTGCTGCAAGCCTTCAGCGCTTTCCTGTCTAGCAGTCATGACAGAGGGTAATTTTATCCTGAGAGAGTTGCCTCTGGCCAGTAGTGTGGCAGGGCTGCCATGGCTGGAGGGAAAACATGCATGATCCTCCTGCTGCTATTTTATCGGTGGGGGAGAGTCTGCTGCTGTTACGTGCTGCTGTTACATGCTTGAAAAACTGCACAGTAAATCAGGTCAGTGATGTTGCGTCACGATAATACATGTTAGGTTGCAAAGTTGTTTTCATCGAGGCTTTAAGCAACAGTGCTTTTTTCAGAGTAGGTGCATGTTTAGAGAATTAAAAAGAGTTAAGTGCACCATGCTGATCTGGGAAAGGTCAAACCACTTTCATCCTTTTCTATTATCTCCCTTTTTTTCCACAGCATTTATGACTTTCTCTTCGAGTAACAGTCCTGCTGCTGCAGACCTTCAGTCTCTCTTAACCTCCCTGATTTGTTTCATACCTGTCAGTGGCCACAACAGACCAGCTGTTGCTTAGAGACAGCTGTTGACATCCAACCCATTTTATTTGCCTTAGCTGCATGATCAGTGTCACCACAAAAGGGATTTATCTGGTTCACTTGCTGGCATAGTTGCTTCAAGAGATGAGAGATTGAAGTCACTGGTATGTTGTGTTTCTGTCTTCTGCTACCTGTTCAGTGGAAAGGCCCACCCTGGCTTTTATGGTCTGGAGTAAAACTGTGTGCTAAAGATATGTGTATGTGGGAATGAAGAACATCTGTGGAAATTAAAAACCACTATATTCTTAGAAATAGATGGCCTTTGCGAGTGGTGAGTGGAACGGTCAGGCATCTCAGCCTACTTTGTGTACCAGATGTGGGAGGATGTGTCCACGGTAGTGAATTTATATAGGTATAGGCTGTTTTAATATTGCTTGACTGCTTTTTTCTAAGCAATTATTTTCTTTTTCTCTCTCTCTCTTTTTTTTTTTTTCTCGAAGGGGAATGCCAGACTTGACTAACAAAGACAAGAGCAGACTAAATGTTTCCTTAACAGGAAGCCACTAGCTCTCCACTTAGCAAGTGGGGAGGAAAAGCCTTTAAAAATGTTCATACTTTCTTATGCAGATTTCAGTTACACACAGGTTTTGGGAGAGCTTATTCAAGTGTGAATTGAACAGGCTTTCAGTGACTATAAATGCACAGTACACAGAACTGTGTGCAGCACAGCACAGAAATATAAAGGTGAGGGTGCTTTCAGGTCTCCCAGGGTGTTGTTCCACTGTTTCCAAACAATCTAGTTTTGGCTGAGGGTAATATCTTTTCTAAGAAAAGCATTGAAAGAGCTTTAAAGCGAAAATAGAGCATTTAAAGGCAAACAATGCGGTCCCTCTAGAGCAACATGATAATTTCTCGAATTAAGGCATTTATTATTGTTGTAGTCAGATAGTTTTTAGTGTCTGAAACACTTGCACATACAATTGCCATTATTAGAAAATGTCCCAAAGCCCTGACAGAGATCAAGGATGCTTTCTAGCTGCTCTTCTCACATACATCAAGGAGATAATTTTTATCTCCAGACTGTTCTGCCTTGGAGTTGGGAGCTGTATGCATGCTTTCTTTGTGGCCTCAGTGATGCTAATCACATGACACAAAGATAAGCAGATGAGCAGTGGCTGAGGCCTTGTTCAAGATACCATCAGAGGGTACAGCAGAAAGAGTGGTAAGTGAGAGACAGGCCATTGTTAACAGGTTTTCTTCTCTCACCAGTCCTCATGGTAAAAAGGAGCCTTATGGATGTGAAGCAGTTCTGCTGAACTAAAGAGCCACTGGAGCATATTGGCCTTCCTAGAAAAACAGTGTTGATACCAAGATCTCCTTCCTGGACCTCTGTCTATCTCTTGCAGACAGATGCAGAAAATCTTTGTGTAGGTTTCCGCTGGATTTTGTGGGAGAGTCTGCAGAGGGCAAGGGCCTTGGTGTGTGTTAGGTGCTGCCTTATAACTACATTGTCTGGCACACATCCCAGAGCTGAAGATCATTGTGTGCCTGGCCTGTCAGAGAGACTGGCCTGTGGCTCTGCTTTTATCTAGGCCAGCATCTAATGGTCTTATGGAAGGGATGCCACAGCTGAGTATCAGGACAGCGGAAGCATATCTCCTCCCTTCACCTCCCACCCTGCTACTGTCAGGAAAGCAGGCAGTAGCTTGCACAACCAGAGGATGCCTTTTACATTTGAGCGAGCTACCTGTGGCTGAGGTATCTGCCTGCTCAAAGTAGGCACAAAGCCTCAGGAGAGTGTTGTTTCATGAGCTAATGCTTCAGGGCAAGAAGTGCAGTCTGTCATTTTTGCTCTGGGACCAGTTTCCTCAGCTCAACCCCTTCACTGATCAAAGGCACTGTGTTTAATCATGGTGACACGGCCATACATCTTCACGAAGACTGTCTGCCTACTCACCAGCTCTTGGTGTGCAAGACTTGGGCTGTGTTCTTGCTTCTGCTGTGGTATTGCTCTGACTCAGTTTCCTCATCCATCAAATGTGAATAAGGATGCTACTCTCCTTTGTGAGGTCTGTCGTGGTGTGGATGAAAGCAGTGCACAAGGGAGAAAATGATGAGAGGGCAGAACTCAGCGCTGGCCTGCGGCAGCTTGCAGTGTGCTGCTGTGCTGTGGGTACAGAGTGACCGCTGTAATCCTTGTCAGATAAGGAGAGACATGGTCTCTTTTCTCACTTTGCTCATCTTCTTGAGGAAGCAACCACTTTTATCCATGTGGCTGACATCTGAGAGAAATTACCATTCTCTAGGGAACTGAAAGTGCATTTTGGTACATCAGAGAATTTTATTCCCTAACAGAGAAGCACAGCACTTTTTACCTAAAAATAACCCTAGCCAAATCAACTGTCTCTCGCTGTCCACAGCCTTAGGTTATCACACAGCCACACATGCCACACACCAGTAGATAAAGTTCTTTGGGCCCTGCTGGAGAGTGGGAGATGGTTAAGGAAATTCCTGGGTGCTACAGATGGCAGCAGTGGAAGGAATTACTCAGGAGGCAGCAGGTTTTTTTTCTGACTCAGTGCTGGTCCTTTACCTCTGCCTGTTGTTAGACAAACTGTGTTATGCATAGTTACTGTCTTCCTCATGGTGTTTAAAACTGGCATTTTGACACTCTTTATCATCAGCAGATGCTACAGTGCTTTTTGCAGTATCAGCTTGAGATGAGTTTTTTATGGGTCATGACAGATAAGGCAGTTTGGGCATTCAGAGGTCTGAGACCAGGCCTTGAAGACCTCAGCTGATTGTGACAGATGCCCCTATTACCTGTTCTTATACATCTGCAGTGATAAAGCTTTCACACTTGCTATTGGCAATCTGGTCCAGCATCTTCTTAATTTTACTGACCGGCGGTGTCTCCTCATCTTTACCTTGCAGCTCCCTAACTTGTGCACTCTGCAGTTGGAGCCAAGCAGTATAAACATCATTTGGTGCCAAACACTTCCACTTTGCAGAAAATAAGCAAATTTTTCTTTTTCCTATTAAAGAAATGCAGGGAAATTAGGTATTCGTAGTGCAAATATCTAGTTTCAGAATTTGCTTTCCGTCTTTATAATGGAAAGCCAGCTAGGAGAATCCACCACTGCAGGCTGGATGTCTCAGGTGCCGCTGTGCCCTGACCCGCAGTTAGGACCAGTGACAGCACCAAGCCTTAACCCCACGTCAGTGGCACATGCTGCGACTGCTGCTGGTACCAGTCCTGGCAGGGGCCGGTTCAGTCAGCAGGGCTGCAAGGCCCGGCGCCACTTCGCTCTGGCATTTCGTGTGTCTGCAGCAGAGCTGGAGGCCATCGTCACAGAGGTGGGTTAGAGCGTATGTGGGCAACTGAGTCACTCTCTGGGTGGAGGGAGGCCAGCGCTCACATTTGGTGACCTTGTTCTCACCCACCCATCCCCAGGCATTCTCTCACCATGACCTGGGCGTATTTCTCTTTTTGGTTGTGTGAGGAACGAGTGGTTCCTGACGGACATCAGTGGTTTCACCTGTGCTGGGCAGTGACATTCAGCCATGCCCCACAGCACATCAGCTGGGTGATCCCACTGGGGTGCTGACACCAGGTGGGGTTTGGTTTTGAGACAATGAGTGGCACAGGGCAGCCCGGGAAGCCACATGGTAATGCCATAAAATTTTTTAAGGACTTCCTGCCGAAACAAACACAAATGAGGTTAATATCTCTTTCGAAAGCCTTCGAAGAACTTCAGGTCAGGTCTTGTGCCCCCTCCTGTCCTATAGACTTATCTTTTAACTTCACTGTTACTAACCAGATGGTTAAGCAAAGAGCTGGATCCTGAATAAATCAGAACAACTCCACTGAAGTCAACTGCACAGCTAAGTTGTTTTAGTACCATGGTGTGGTACAAACCTCAAAAATTAATACATTATCTGCCTGGATATAAATTCATGGTTCACATCCTCATTTTCCCATACTGTCCCATCCTGCTAAAAATGCCAACAGACTGATTTGTCTTGTTTCAGCATGGATGTGTCTGCAATTTTTGCTGCTGTGGGTCATAATCAGCAGACACTGCCTGCACAGCAATTCCCTTATAAATTTTCTCTTTCAAGGGTGATCACTTTACTTTCTCCTTACCCAGCAAAATTCCGTCCTCAAGTATCAATTTCAAACATGTGCATCTACCATAAGTCCACTTGTATATTGATTCATTACTGTGCCTCTGCTTAATTTAGCAAGAATTTTGTGTTAGCCAAACTCTTGTAATTGTGTAATAGCAGAAAAAATACAAAAGAATACCACTTGCATCATTTATACTGCACGTTTACCAATATTCCTTCCTGCATCTATTTCTTGTGTACCAAGTATGTGGCAATTTCACACGAACTGACTGCCAATTCACTGAAAGTGAGTTTTAGCTATATGAACCAAGGAAAACCACTATTATTTTTCATTTCCCAACAACAAGCAATTTAGTTCAAAATTGATGTTTTGTAATAGCTGAAATGAAGATGTTTTCTGCCAAACTCTCCTGATGACTTTTTACCGTAAGATGGGCAGCACTAGACAGATGGAAGCAGATCATTTCCACTAAGAAAAGTCATCAGCCCTATTGCAAAAGTGGCCAGTTCCAGCTGGACACATAATGACTAATTTTTAATGAAAGTTTTTTTCAAGTTTGTTGGTTTGCTCGTTTTTACTCTACACTGACTTTCTACATTTTCAACTGTTTGACAAAAGCTCCAGAATTTCTGAAGTGCAGCTGTTTTTCTGCTCAGCTTTGCTTCTAACAGTTGCCTGAAAACATTTTACTTTTAAGGGTATGTAGTCCTGCAGATAGAAATGTCAGCTCTGAAGAAGAAAGCAGTTTTTCTCCTTTTTTTTTTTTTTTAATTAACCCATTTTTGACCTGGCAAACATAGGTGTGATTTAGGTGATCACCAGCTAAAGTGGAGCGTTTGTTGAGCTTGCTGCAGCTGAGGCCAGAGGCTGATCTCATGAACAGTGTTTTTTACAGGCGTGTGACTCTGCTGACGTCCTTTGGCTTCCTGTTCAGTGAGGCTGTGCTTGATATCCTCAGATTTAGATGCAATGTGAATTTTCTTAGCCTTCACCCTCCAGCCCTTGTTTTGTTTCATCAGCCCTTCCCTGCTTGTGAACAATGGTCGTGATCACATCAGGCAGGGAGGGAAGGTCCCCTCTGCTGCAGCCCTTTTAGAGGCAGCAGTCTGGGTGAGGTGGGTGTCCATGGGAATGAGAGGGAGCGGGTTTCAGGCAGTTTCTGGTCGCATGTAAGACATGCAGTGCGTGGTGATTCACCCCCTCAACACCCTTAAACTTTCAGATTATGAGTGGGTTGAATCCTGTAAGGTCGTAAGCACATTATAAAAATAAACACAGACCTCTGAGGTAGATAGGCTACTGGTGAGGGGGCAGCAGTGTGGATAAATCAGATCATTCCTCTTTTCTTATAAACACTGACAGCAAAATCAACTATTCCTAGTGCCAGGCTCTAAGGCTTTGCCTCCTCTTTGCATTGCTGGTGCTGGTGCTCTAGTGCATGTCTGACACCAAGGAGAGGTCCTGCCTATGTGGAACTTTTGAGTGCATTTGAAGGTGCTGAGTGCTGTGTTCTGGTGCCAGACCACAATAACAACAATGGGCTAGCGAGGAACTTCTCTGAGAATTACTGAGTCCAGAATTAAAGGTCACGCATGCCCACACTTTTATTTTTGAGGTATTAGTTAAGGAGGCAAGTAGATGGAGGGGAGAGATTATCCCTCTCCACTCAGGGCTCATCAGAGCACATCTAGAATTCCATGTCCAGTTTCACACTCTCTCCCTCAAATACAGGGAAGTTGGGGCATATTCAGCAAGATGTTGAGGGCTGAAGCACTTGCCCTGTGAGGAGAGGCTGAGGGATTTGGTCTAGTCCAGCCTGAGGCAGAGAAGTCTTTGGAAGGACCTAAGAGCAACCCCCCAGCGCTTATAAAGGGACCAGCAAGAAGACATTGCCAGAATAATCACAGCACTACACATTGGGAGGACAAGTAACAAGGGAGTGAAGTTGAAACAAGAAGCTCGGGCAGGGTATGAGGATACACTTCCCCAAGGGGAGAGGGTCAAGCACTGGACCAGGTCACCCAGTGAGGCTGTGCAGCCTTTGTTCTTAGAGTTTTTTGAGACTGGTCAGACAGAATCCCAGGAGACCTGGTCTGAGCTTACAGATGTGTCTGCTTTGAGCAGGAAGTTGGAGTAGAGACTTCTTGACTTCCCTTCCAGCCTGATACTCTGTGATCCTATGTCTAAGTATCCCATACTCTGAAGGTCATGAAAAATTTTAGGTGAAGTTTTTGGGTGAAGGATTGAAAAGGTAAAAAGAATGCATTTTGACCCCTCTCTCCACCTTTGACCAACTGATTTCACTCCAGTCCAGCAGCAGTGATACTTCCTCTGATTTCTGTAATCATGATCAGGCAGTGGGCTTGTGTAAATGTTGTCCTGGCAGCTCAGAGGGCAGGGGTGCTGGGTAGAGGGCACCCACTGCCTGAGGAGGTTCTAATGCCAAATCAGGGCTTAATCAAGTGGGATTGGCTGAGCCTTTTGGGATGCCTTGAAGGCTCAGAGATTGGAACAGAAATCCAGCTTTGCCCAGCAAAATATACCTGGTGGGATACTCTGGCAAGTAAGCCGTTCATAGAGATACAAAGCATGTAACAGTGGCCAATTTTGACAGTTTTAGTCTCCACAGAATACAAAAGCAGTATCATACCACAGCATTAAGATAATTTCCCCAGAATACAAAATCTCCTCAGAATACAAAATTAATACCATTAAAATAATTGCAATTATTTGCGGTATTTCACTTTCCAAATTAAAATTAGTTGTGTGCAAATTCATCACTGAGACTAGGGCACACATGTTACCTGTGGGGCAGTCACCATGCTCAACAGTGCCACTGTATCATACTTTTTCTTTCCTTCCTTCCCTGCAGACCAGAAACTTGATGTGGGTCTCTTCCCTCCCTGTGGATCCCAGTGCTGAGAAGCCAGCAGCAGTCAAGAGAAGTCACTGTGTTTGTGTGTTGGTGGGTTTTTTTATGAATGCAGGAATTACCACAACTGAATGAATAATTCATTAATGAAAACGATGCTTTAAAAAGAAAAGTACTCTTCTATTATTCTTGGAAATTGTTAACCCAGCTGCTTTTTTTGGCCTTTGCTGTGGTGGGACCTGGCAGCGGCTGTCACTGAGAGCCAGCAAGTTAATCTCAGTGAAAGTTAGTGAGTGGGGGGGACGAAAGACGTGGGCCCTGCCCTGCTGTCACTGATGGCTTTTGTGGGTGTTCTCAGAAAGTCCTGCCAGGCGTCCCGGGTGACTCACCGGCAGCTGACTGAAGGCAGGCAGGACACCAACAGCCCCTGCTCAACTGGAAAGTACAGAGCCATCCCAGTGTGTGCCAGAAAAAGGAGAAGATGACATGCAGCGATGTGTCTGTCTGCCTGCCTTTTCTGTCTGTCACAAGGCTAGAAAAAGCAGTGATTCTGTGTTCCTTGTAGGATACATGGGAGCTTGGTGCTGTGAAGTCACCTTTGTTCTTGCAAGAGGGACTGTTGGATGGTCACGCAGAAAGATGAGGAGCTACTGCAGGCTTTATTCAGGCTTCTTGGCAAATAAAACTTTTTAAGACATACATGGTATTAAATCCTTTCACAGGTACAATATCTCTTTAGAGCCAGGGTCAAGTTTACTCAGTCAAACCTACCCACTCCCTTATGAAGCTGCTCTTGCTGCTTTCTGGCAGGCAAGTGATGGATACCCAGAGGGATAATGCACATGGTCATAAAAGGGTAGGAGTGTAAATACACTCCAAGTCTCATCTCCTTCACTGCGGCTCTGAAGAGCACATTTGGATAACCTATTCTGCATGTTCACCCTGGAGCTCATGAAACCTTTTTCCTACAGAGCTGTGCCTTCAGCTTTTGTGAAGGCAGTCTCCGACCGGGGGTCTTTCTGTGATGGGCTTCTTTATAAGACATCCCTTCTCTGTGGGCTTGCTGGTGCACAAGGAAGGTTATCCTCCTCCCTCCACCCCTTGGGCCACTCACCCAGACAAACTCTTCTTGAAGGCCAGGAAGAATTTAACTTTCTTCAAAATACCTATCTATCCTTGAGACTAATGGTTGGCTTTGGCTAACAGGCTCAGGGCTGCCTGGCAGGGTATTTCTGATAGGAAAATACTCTGCCAGGGTATTTTCTGAGGGGACAGGCAGGAAGGGCAGGAGGGTTAGGAAGAAAAACAGACACACATTCTGACTCCTGGCACTTTTAGAGATGGCTGTGGAGGGTGACCCCAGGTGGGATCTTGTTGCTGCCCCAGAACCCTGCCTAGACAGAGCTGCAGTTTGCAGCCCACCAGCAGTGTGTGCCTGCGGCTTGCACTAACAGGCCTTACCAGGCCCTGCCTGGACATCCCAGAGCCGTGTCTGACACTGGTTCCCTCACCAGGCATGATCCTGACCCTCACCTACACGCCTACATCCTGTCCCCTTTCCTGGGGAGTTTCCCAGTGCTGAATCCTCACCAGTTCCTTCCTGGCCCTGGATGCCCAAGGCATGTTAACCAGGAAAGAAAAGTCATGGGTGCTTGTCCCTAGCTGCAGCTGAGCCAAGGCATGGTATTTCAGAGAGCACCCTCCCCCCAGCCCCAGCTCCCACTGACACCTAAGTTATTCATCAAAGGCAGGAAAAAAGCCTTCCTGGTTTCAAGCCTCTGGGGAAATGCTGGGGCATGGCATCAGCATGATAAAATGCAGAGCAAATGGTGATTCAGTTTTGATTCAAAGACCCTGATGAAGGGCACAGACAACTTGGCTTTACTTCTTTTTACCTTGAAAGGGCAGTTCTCCACTGGTATCACATCCTGGGAGGGACAAGGACACACATCCTCCTTCCCCAGGGCCAAAAGTGGGAGGGTTTTGTGAGGGAAGTCCATTGAAATGCCCACAAAATCCACATCACTTGTCTCCAGCTAACAAGTACTATTCAGCTGCTGTACCATGACTCAGATTGCATGGAAGATGCTGCAAGCTGCTTTCTGGGCGTTTTGAATGCAGGTATTCCCGCTTCCAATGGGCAAGATGAAGATACTTGCAGGAGCACCACGGCTGCTCTTGCTGATACACACCTGGAGACCCCACAAGTAATACTCCAGGGACAAGTCTACGAGAAGAAGTTTACATAACAGCAGTTCAGGCTGGGTGGGTTGAATCACCACTTAGGTCGCTGTCCTAATATGGGTAGGATGTAAAACTCTGGAGTTTAAAGAGGGAACTGACACTAGCGCGTAGGGATGAAAATAATGAAGTGTTCCTTTATTTCAGTAATAGTGCCTGATCTCCAACTGAGAGAGGGAGTTTTTCAGAGTGCAGGCACATGTCTTCTGTGGTTTGTACCACGTGACAACCATTGAAGCTATAAAAACTGTCAAGTAAGTCTTTTCTGTGGTGAATGCAAGAGAAAACTGCAAAGCAGCCCTCTAAAAACAACTGACCTCTGCAAATGTTCAGGACACTGGAAAATCAAGGGCTGATAACGCTGGTGTGGGAGCAACGCAGCAGCTTGTGGTAGGTACCGTGTGACCTCTGCTGCTGAGAGCCTGGTTTCCAAAGGTGAGGGTGGAGAGGAGGTGAGGTGTGTGGTAGTGTTTCCGATTTTAGGAGCTCTCTAAACACAGACACAGAGCCTAGTTTTAGAAGACACTGTTTATTCTGCACAGGGTGCAAGGTGAAGGTTTCCACAAATCAAATACACCAAGTGGTAGAAAGTTTGATCTTTTATTCAGTAACATTTACGTGAATCCACCTAATACATATTCTCCACCTACTTAATGCTTATTTATTTAGGCAGTATAATCTTACGCAATGCTTGGAACACAAAGTTCTTTTCTTCATTAAGCAACTTCTATTTTAGACGTTATCTGATGACATCAATTACATTTACAAAAGGTGAGAAAAGTCAGCTTAAAGACATCAATTCCTTTTGCAGAATTCAGCCTGGGGACAAATAATTCAGCTTAAAGACGTCAGTAGTAGCATAACCCCAAAGGGATCAAGGAGGAACCAATTAGTTTTCATATGCTTGAAGTAACTGGAACTTCTTTCTTTTTCTGTGGGTGTTTTGTTTATTTTTTAGTATCTGATAAAAAGGTGTGACAATTCTTTTAGCCCAACCCAAAACTCAAGGGGACTCAGCAGCAGACAGGTGTGTGACACTGAACTCAACAATGTTCAGAAAAACCCTCAGTGACAGATCCCTACTGGAGCTACTGGAACAAATATTTAGGGCACCACTACTGCCACCGCAGGGACATCAGCAAGCAATGCCACAGCCCTGCAGTGCTTGGCTACAGACATGCATGGGGCATCTGCAGGACAACTTGGGATTCTTTTGTTAGCCTGGCACTGTGCCAGGAATGATCTCTTTTTACAGAGAGAATCAGTTTAGGTTCAGAGACATTCTAGAAGCACTGGTACTACTCTACCAGCAGCCAGAGCAAATCTGCTGCAGGTCATAGAACAGAATAGAATCATTTAGATTAGAAAGGACCTCTAAGATCATTGAGTCCCACCTTTAAACCAGCACTGCCAAGTCCACCACTAAATCATGTCCCTGAGCGCCACATCTACGAGACTTTTAAATACCTCCAGGGATGGTGACTCCACTACTTCCCTGAACATCCTATCCCAATGCTTGATAACCCTTTCCATGAAGAAATTTTTCCTGATATCTAGTCTAAACCTTACCTGTGGCAACTTGAGGCCATTTCCCCTTGTCCTGTCACTTGTTCCCTGGAAGAGGAGGCTGACCCCTACCTGGCTACACCCTCCTTCCAGGGAGTTGAAGAGATGAAGGCTCCCCTGGGCCTCCTTTTCTCCAGGCTAAACAACCCCAGCTCCCTCAGCCACTCCTTGTCAGACTTGTGCTCCAGCTCTGTTGCCTTTCTCTGGACTTGCTCCATCATCTCGATGTCTTTGTAGTGAGGGATCCAGAACTGGACACAGGATTTGAGGTGTGGCCTCACCGGTGCCAAGTACAGGGGGACGATCCCAGCCCTGGGCCTGCTGGCCACACTATGGTGTCATCTGCAAAGGGGTGCCCTTTATCCCTTCATCCAGATAACTAATAAAGATATTGAACAGGGATGGCCCCAAAACTGAGCCCTGGAGACACCATTCATGACCAGCCACCAGCTGGATGTAGCTCTATTCAGCACCACTCTCTGGGCCTGGCTGTCCACACAAATTTTACCCAGCAAACTCTGCACCCAGCCAACCATGGGCTGCTGCTTTCTACAGGACATGTGGAAATGGTGTCAGGGGCTTTACTAAAGTCCAGGCAGGTAACATCCACAGCCTTTCCCTCATCCACTAAGCTCCTTGTCATAGGAGATCAAGTTGGTCAAGCAGGACCTGCCTTTCATGAGCTTGTGCTGGCTGGGCCTATGTCCTGCACATGCCGAGAGATGGCTCTCAAGATGATCTTCTCCATGGCCTTCCGTGGCACCGAGGTCAGATTGATAGGCCTATGGTTCCCCAGATCCTCCTCCTGACCTTTCTTGTAGACAGGTGTTGCACTTGCTAACTTCCAGTCAGCTGGGACCTCCCAAATTATCCAGGACTTCTGGTAATGATGGAAAGTGGCTCAGTGAGCACTTCAACTGGCTCTCTCAGTACCCTGGGTGGATCCCATCTGGCACCATAGACTTGTGCATGTCCAAGTGCTGCAGCAGGTCACTGGCCATTTACATTCAGATTCCTCAACAAGTATGCATCTAATTAATTGCTAAAACCCTTCTGGTACAGAATGTGGGCTGAAATTTCTTGTATTCATTGATTCCTACAGATTGAAAGCACATGCCAGTCTGTTAATCAAAGGCAAAACCCTAGGCAGTAAGTGGGAGAACCAAAGGCATAGAGGAAAGTCCCTCACACTGATTTCACAGTTCCCCTTCAAGTGATGCCTAAACTGCAGGAGGCAGCTTAAATAATCTCCTGTATTATTGCCTCCATCCACTGCTCCATGTCCTTCTCTGCCAGTTGTAAACTTGTGTAAACCAACAGTTTATACAAAACTTTACCACCAAATAATATTCTTCTTTGCTCTGTTGCAAAGACAGTACAGGGCTGGCAGATAAGATATAGTGGGCTGAATATAATTTCTTCTTAAGAGGAAAAGACATGTGAAAGTTCTTGCAGGCATATTAGCTATGGAGAAGTCTTGGGGGAAGGTCAATGCTTTGCATATACCAGTACATCCTGCTTGTAGTAATATATTCATAGTTTGTGAAAGGTTTAAACAAACATAAAGGTGTGAAGGGTGGAAAAATACTCTCCTGCTGAGCTGTGAGTGTGCTCTAGTGCAGGGGCAGGGAAGCCAGCTGGAGGCAGCAGGACAGTAAAGTCCTCCAGGTCTGGGTTTTTTTTTTTCCTTGAGGCTGCAGGACTGTTACTGAGATGGTGATTCCCAGCAGCACGTCAGTGTGATACTACATGGCCACACATCACCCTCAAGGGAAACCTAGCAAGCTTCCTTGTTCCCACTCCTTTCGGGAAGCTATGTTGTTGCCTTGATGTTCAGCAGAGTTAACCTTTTCATCCCTTTAATTTACTTCTGTTGCATTCTGGAGAGCTGCGCCATAAATGACATTGCTTTGGCTGGTTTCATTAGCAGTATATGAGAGTGTTCAAAATGTAGTTCATGCAAAGTTCTGTCTTGTACCAAGAACCATCAAAAAATAAAAAATGGTCTTGAGTAGGGCTGTTTGCAGACACCTGAGTTTCTGTGACCGACTTACCCACTGCTAGGAATAGAGATGACATTCCGATGGCAAAGCTCCTGGGGTTCTACTGACAAAACCAGCTGCGTGACATTTGACATTACAGTCACTGTAATGGCTGTTAGCAGTGCATGCACTTCATGTGCAGTGGAATGACTGCAAGACAAACTGCTCCAGGCCATGTCTAAACCTAGAAGAAGGAAAATGAGCAAGGACCCCATGTAAGGGGAAGTGTCTAACAGCTGAGCCTTTGTGATGCTCAGCATAACAACTGAAGATGCCAGCACTGGCAGCTCTCTGCACTCCTTCCACTTCTTCAGCAGACCCTGTCCTCACTCAGCAGAGCTGGTGGATCTGCATCCTGCTTATGCCTTAGGGTCTCAACTGAAATTCTAGTGTACCCAGAGAGTTACCATTTATTATAATAAGGTACCAAAAGTGTAGAGGACAGCAGTTTTGTGTTAAGATTTCGGTGCACGGGCAAATACTTCATTCTATCTTCTCCCTCGTAGGAATGGAAACCTCTGGCTTTGGTTCTTGGTGGTCCAGAAGGGTCAGTAGCATCTGTCCTGGCTGGATTTACCAGAATGTATCAGACTTAAAAGGGGTTACAAAGTGGACTTTATTTAAATCAGCACAACTTCCCTGTATAGTTTCTTACAGTACTGACCTAAAAAGGAAGCAGAAAGTAAAAACTTAAGAGTTCCCCCAGTCCCCACAAATCCCTGGGCTCTGTATTCTCTTTTTCATGAAGAGCTGGAAAATATGTCTGTTTCCTTCTGAAAAGGATCCCTGTGGATTTCAAATTATGTTTTCCTGTCTCTGAGTTTATACAGTCTCAGTTTCTGAGGATTCAATCCCATTCATAAGGCAAAAAGGAAGGGTGAAAAGCTCAGACTGTTTCAGCATTCTGACTATCAGGGCACATCAAATCCTCATAATGAATCTGGTCTGTGCTGAGATTTTCAGGATGCTCCCAGAAAGAGTGCCATGGCACAGTAATGAAGAGACTACTATTCCAAGTGTCTAAGTAATTACTTGATTTATAGACGAGTGCCACTCCTCCTTTCTGGCCTTGTGGAAAGGCACGCTGGTCACTGTCACTGCATTCCCAGCCAAGCTCCCAAAGACACAGGCGATGGGTGAAAAGCTAATATCGCACTTCCAGGAGCAGGGGAAGGTAATTCAGGCCAGCAGTTGTTGGAGCATGAACAGAGCATCCTTGCCGATGGGTGCTGTGGGGTGGGGGGGAGGTGTGGGGACAGGGAGAGCGGGGTGGTGACAGCTGGGAGAGAGGAGAGGGCGGGTGATGGAGGGCACGTGGTACACAGCCAGAGCAGCAGCAGAGAGCTCTGAGACCTCAGAAAGGATCTGGAAGGATCTGGGAGGAGAAGAGTGCAGGAAAGAGGAAACAGAAGTGCAAACAGAGAACAAAGAGAGCAGAGAGATTTGCAGTGAGCATGGAACAAGATCTGCACGGAGGATTTGGAGGGAAGCATGTGGCAAAGGCACAGCGCCAGAAGAGGAAGATGAGCTTTTTTTGGCTGCTTATGCAACGAAGCTGTACCTACAGGTGCTGACAATAGCCACTACACCCATCAGTCTTGGTAACAGCCACTGAACAAGTGCTGACAGTAAACAAAGCATTTATATCTGTTCCAAACCAACTGAACTGGTTACGGTTCACAGGAAGTTGTGATGGGGTAAGCTTTTCGTGGAACTGCATTACAACACTGGTGCTGATCACCTTGCCTTCTGTGCGTCTCTCAAAAGGTATTCAGGGAAGTTTTATTACCTTCAATTAACTGTGCTCCCCAAAATGCAAAGATCCCAAGATCATCATGAGAAAGGTCAAAATGTTTACAATTAAATATTGCCTTGCGGAGAAATTATGTTTTAGCAGAATCAGTCCTTGCATTTTGGAATTGTAATTTCCAGGATAAAGGATGTTTTTAGGTGAGAAACATCTAAGTAAGACTTGAAATATCTGGTGAATTTACTTTTCTTAATGTTTATTAAAAAAAAATCTTCAAAACTATGATGAATCAAGGAACAACATGTATTCAGGGTTTAGAAGTGGAAGTAGAGATGCTCATATTCTAGATCAGGGTAATTTAAGGGATTGTGAGGAACAATACACTGCAACAGTGATCCAGGAAAAACTATAACATACATTATTTTGTGCACATTAGTCTTCAATGACTTTCCCAGACTTTGCTGACTGCATTCTGGGAGGGCACCACCAGGTCATGTTTCATTTTCTTTTTCCTATTGCATCTTTCAAATACCCCTCTGCTTTAGCAAAGCTAGAGAACAAGTAAAAAGAAAAGAGCAGGACAAAAAAAAAAAAAAAGGGAGCAGTTTAACACAGGCCCTAGGGAAAAGTGAAAAGTTAAAGGTTAGCAGGCTTGAACAGTTGCCCATCAAATATTTTCCCCAACTGGAGACAGCATAAAAAACCATAAGAAGAAAATAAGTAAAGTTCTTGTTGAAGGAATCGTGCATGAGAATTCTTTTCACATTTTCATTGGCAGAAAGGGGGGGTGGGCAAAGAGGTGCTACTATTATCAAGTGAAAATAGAGTTTCAAATATTTGAAGAATATATGTGTAGGCTCACACATGCTCTCACATACACAAAAACATGGTCCCCTGCTGTCTGCTAGGCCAAGTACCTGCCTGCCTTCTCAGATAGATTTCAAATTCATAACTGATTTTAAGGACGATTACTTGCTGAGGTGGAATAGTAGGACATCTTTTCATGGGCAAAATTGTTTTTGATTTTTCTGTTTATTTAGAGAATTTCTTAGAGACTTTATAGAAAGTAGAAATGGGTCCATATCAGCCCAAGGAGGACTTGAGCTTTATGAACATTTAAATATCTGACTGAGGATTATGGGTGAGAGGATTTATTTTAAGATGTCCTTGTTAGGGTAGCATGAAATTCTCAGGGGACTGTTTTTTAAAAATAGTAGAGGGATTCATAATTCTTTTCAAGAACAATGTTTTCAATTAAGAAAACAGTCTCATTATGAAAAGCAGCAAATATGCATTTTCCTTCTCTGCTGCCTCAATGTTTCCTAGCAGACTATCCCAGCAAAACCAACTTTTGTTTTGAGTCTTTTGTTTTGATTTTATCTTCTTTCATTTTCTGCTTCCTTCTTTTTTGTTTCTTGACCTTGGCAAGAAAATTTGTGTGATTGGGTGTTAACTTGAATTCTCTTGGAGAGGGGGCCAGCTTCTCCACAATGACTTTTGGGTGCATATAGAGATTAATTCCCCTTTCTGAGTAAGAAAGTCTCAGTACTAAACTCCTGTAACTAAAGACTGTATAACCGGAATTGATTCTCAAAATAGAAAATAGAAAGAGAAAGGACTGTGAAATGGAAATCATGTACAGCGGGAATCTTTTATTTTTAGAATTTCCAGGTAAAGTCCAACCCCAGAGTGTGGATGATATTTAGGATTTTACCCATCTTTTTGATTTTCTTGTTCAGCAGTTAAAACTTGGAGTCATTACAGGACAGTCAGTCCAGCCTCACTGTAACCTATACGGCCGCCTCCCCTGTCCTTCCTTGTTTGCCTGGAAGTTCCCGGATTGCAAGGTTGTGGCGTAAATGTAGAAGAGGCACAAGTCAGTAGGAAATGAGTGAATCAGTTGTCTAATGTGCTGTGTGTCACATAGCAGGAATGCCAGTATCTTCAGCAGTCCTTTTGCCCCCTGGTGAGAGCATGGTTGTTTCATAATGTCCTTTTAAGATAAGAACTGGTGCCTACTGCTGCAGTGCCACTGTTGCCTGGGCTCCCCACTGTATCAGTGTCATTCTTTGATGACCCTGGCTGGCCAGTGTCTGGTAAGAGTGGCTGCCAGCAGGACCACAGAAGGCTTGTGTCCCCTGAGCAATGCATGCAACCTGCGACAGCTTCTGTTTTTCAAAACTGCTTGAGAATAAACCTCTGCACTTCTGCAGCACTGCACACTGCTAGTACCCAAAATTTGTGTCGGGAGAGTGCAACTGTCTCCCTTTTTGTTCCCATTTCCTTCCTGTCCTTATGGTGTGTTCTGGGGGGAACTTGGTCGGAAGCAATGACCTCAAGGACAGCAGGCTGCATGCTCTCATGCGGACACTTTCTTTAATCAAAAATAAAAGGGGCTTCAAGAACTCCCTCATGTCAGTTTAACCCCACACCCAGAAGTGGGAAATATGTTATCCTTTAGTCAGAGACAGGGTCAGTGATGTTTCTTTCTCTGATTATGCAACAGGGAGTGTTGCAGTCACCACTTGTATTTCCTGACAACAGCAATACTGAGTTGTGTTGTCAGATACCTCTCACTGGGGAAGGAGGTGCTGTCATATCTCTCCTGCTGCCTCCCAAGGAGTGGACAGAGCAGGACCAGGATACCCATCTTGTGCTTCCTCCTGGGTCAGCATGCCCAGACAAGCTCTGGGTTGCATTCCCAGGCACCCCTCTGCTGTAGGTGGATGGGTGGATGGGTGCCAGGCACCAGGAAACCACGGAGCCTCTGTCACCCAGAAATATTCCTGTGAGAGCACCCACTGTCATGGGGAGCTCCAAGTTGCAGATGAGATCCTGGTATCTTAAGGAGGCAGCTACCTCTTGTTCTTTCTAATGATTAAGCATATTTATGCCAGATTACACAAGTGCATGAGGTGTTTGTGGGATGTGGTGGACCAGCTGTGAGAGTGTGATGAGATGGGGATGTCCAGAGTAATTTTGCCTCCACCATCAGCACTGAGTTTCTCCAGCCTGTGGAGAGGAGACAGAATCAGGAATCAGCACATGGAGTGTAGAAAGCACCCGGTGGTTTTGACTGGGCTTTTTTTGGATGAATATCCCAAAGGATGAATATCCCCTGGGTCCCTTAGCTTCCTTCTCACCCTTCCTTTCAGGCTCACTCTGTGCATTCCTGCCCTTTCTCTTCTTCCAACCCCTTTCCAGCCTTTCCCACTTCCTTCTTGTGATTATCTTTCCATCACACTGACCTTTCTGTTGTGGATATGACACCCCTCCCTCTGCCCAGCACCCACCTGGTCTAATGGTGCTCAGCCACACTTGCATTTGCAGAAGGGCAGCAAGCCTCTTATTGGGCAGAACTGCTCTGAATTTGGTGTTGCATCTAAGCAGGCAGTCTCTGAATTAACTGAGGGCTGTGAAGCAGCCGCTATGAACAAATGCATTTTTTATTTTTGATTAAGTTTCTGAGACAGGTGTTTACTAAGAAAAAGATAAACACACATGCTTACACAGACCCGTTCCACAAAATGTACTCTCTTTTACTAATCAGAGAAGTGACCAAGCAGTAGTATGTGCAAAGTATGAAGAACATGAAGTAAACATATCTCCTCTGAAAATGTTCAAATGAGCTTGGAGAACTAGATTGTGATTTCTGATTGATCTTCTGGATAAACAGAGGCTTTTGAATAGGGAGAGAGGGGAAAAAAAAAACCCGCAAGAAAATAAGAACTTTATTCTTAAGGACCTATATAAGCTCTAATCAAGCCCAATTTTTATAATTTTTATGGTATGACAGAAGATCATCTCCAGCTTCTCAGTTTAACTCTAGGAAGAAAATAGATTCACTCGGAGACTAATGGCCTTAACATCAAGGAGAAAAGATCTTGCAATCTTTCTGAAAAAATTTATAGAGGTCTTCTGTTAACTGAAATGAACTGTTGCCTAACAGGCAGAAGAATTTGGCTCTATGACAGAGCAAGAACTGAGTTTGCAATGTCAAATTACTACAGACCAGAACTTGTTGAGGTGATGCTAGGCTGATCCTTCTCTCTGTTAAAAGTATCATTTCTATGAGTCATTCTAGGTGATTTCTCAGATACTTTTCTGGTCTTACAGCAGGAATCCTCTCCTTCTTTCTGGTGAGAATTTCCCCTGCACAATAGCAGAGACTGCTGTGGTTTCATAGAAGAAAAATCCGTATGTCTTGCCCAGGTACGCAACTGTCAGGTCTGTGGTTTAGTTTGGAAGTTATGGTATTTTGAGCATATGATCCACAGCATTTCTTCTTTCACCAACTCCGAGTGCAATGGCCTTCGTGGGTCCTGGGCTTCACCCGTAGCTCATACCTCTGTCTGTGCTGGTTGCTCTATGTATTTACATACCCTCCCCCAGACAAACAAGCACTGGGGATACCTGTAATACAAGCACTGTAACAACACAATAACAAGCACTGTAATACTGTCCTCTCAGACAAATGGGGTGCATGTTCAGAAAAGGGCCCAAGGAAGCTGTGGCTCAGGCCTCCCTGATGTAAAGCAGCTGTCAGTTTGAGTGCATCACTGCCATGATCTGGCCGATGCCTTAACACAAGGTGATGTCTTTGTATCAGAGAAGCCAGGCTGCCATACTGATCTCTCCTGGGCCTCTGTGTGCTCCTGCAAGCAGAAAGCTGTACCAAGTCTTCTCAGCCTCCACATGAGTTACCTACAGCATAGAATCATAGAATGGTTTGGGTTGGAAGGGATCTTGAAGATCATCTAGTTTCAATCCCCCTGTCATGGGCAGGGACACTTTCCACTTGACCACATAGCTCAGAGCCCCATCCAGCCTGGCATTTAACACCTCCAGGGATGGGGCACCCACAGCCTCTCTGGGCAATGTTTTCCAGTGCCTCACCACCTTCAAAGTAAAAGATTTCTTCCTTATATCTAATCTAAACCTACTCTCAATTTGAACCCATTGCCCCTTGCCCTGTCAGTACATGCTCTTGTAAATACTCTTGCCCCACCTTTCCTGTTAGTTTCCTTCAGGTATTGGAAGGTCACAGTTAGGACACCCTGAAGCCTTAACTTGGCCAGGCTGAAGAATCCTAGTTCTCCCAGCCCTTCCTCACAGGAGAGGCACTTCATCCTTCTGATCAGCATTGGTTCTGCCACATTGCAGCAGTCAAACAAATCCCAGCTGGGAATGACATTTCACTGGGCCAGCAGTGAGGACTTCTCTCTAATTATAATCACTGTGGCATTGGTCATTTTTCCTACTCCATTTCTCTAGCATGGCACTGTACGGGAATGTTCTGAGTTCTGAGGAGGATATGGAAAAAGAGAAGGATATGGGGAGAAGCAAGGAGATCAGGATGATACAGCTGGCATATAGTATCCTCTATTTTTTTTTCTTATTTTTTTTCCTGCAATACATTCTCTTGAATCTCATGTGTATGTGGAAATACCTCTTGTTCTTCATGAAGAACTTCTGCCCACACAAAGAGCTCTGTGCTGCACTCTAAGATAACCTCCTTAAACTTTGTCCTCAAGGCAGAGCATCTACTTAAAAAGAAAGACTATAAAACCATATTTCCTTTTCTAGCTCTTCCCTTTTCCAAATGATAAGCACTGAAAAAGGGAAGGTGTGCTCCCTGACAATGTTCCTTGGCACAACTGGTGCTTTGCTTTCCAGGCAGTCATCTTGAAAGAGAAAGTTCTCCCTGTTAATGAAGGTAGCACTGTTCTTACTCAACTACAGCAAGCAAATGTCTGTGAAAGCAAACAAAGTAAAAGGACATCAGTTGCTATGTTACGCCAGTAACTGTAAGTTAATGTTCCTACAGGTAATAAACATATAATGAGCAATTATATTTGGAAGGCACTGTAGCTAGTGGCGTCATGAAATATTGACAACTCTTGCTCTCTCTGTCTCCTGAAGAGAAGTGAAAGGCTCCGGAGACATCGCGGACCGTGATGCTCTGCTAAACATCTCTTTCCCAGTGCAGGAGTGATTGCTGCCCCAGCCAGCAGTGCCAGCTGCTGTGCTTGTACTGCTCAGGGCTAGAGCACAGTGACTGCATCCAGGTCACAGTGGTCCTGCCCCAGCCCTCTGTGCTCCCTGCAGTGTAGCTGGAGCTTTAGGACATGATCAACATTTCCTACGTGTTTTCTCAGGACAAAGTGTCTGAAACAACGAGAGGGATGCGTGGCAGCCACTGCAAAGGTACTTTTATAGCATGAGGCCTAAGGACACTTCCAGGCTGCGGCATGCCACACGTGCCAGGTGAGGTCATGGGGAAGCTGCTGCTTCAGGGAGCCTCCCGGGGACAGGCAGGACAATATGGAGTTAAGGTAGGCAAACCTGTTGCAGATCTCCTACACCACATCCTCAGGCCATCCTGGGGTGAACTGTTTTCCACATTGCACCTGAGCTTGGTTAACAATTGGACTTGATGATCTTCGTGTTCTTTTCCAACCTTAATGATTCTATGATTTAGAGGGAATTAGCTACCCTATCCAAAAGATAGGAAATGAACCTGTGCTTCTCCAGGGTGGACGAGCAGGGGGCTGGGAGTCATGGTGGGACTGTGTTAACTTGCATGCTGGATGAGGGTATGACAGCACAGCCAGAACAGCATCTGCTCCCACCCATGGAACCTTACAGTCCTTAAGGCTGGAAAAGACCTCCAAGATCATAGAGGAGGTCCTACCATTAATCTGACACTGACATTTCATCATTTTGTCATATGTGCCAGTGATCTTATCTTGTAATCAAAAGACCAGACCTAGAAGACTTCATGGAAATGGCACCATGACCCCAATTCTCATTGACTTGGGGATGCAAGAGAGACTGGGATTTTGCTGAGGCACAGAAGCATTTGGACATTACTCCAAGTGCAGCATAACTGCATAGGATGCCCTTGGAAGGGCATGTCTCACTCTTCCCTGTTGCTGGCTGACCTTCCTGCTGCTTTCCCAGAGTCACTCAGTGAGCAGGTGGCCAGACACAGAGCTGGAGCCACCTGCAGAACTGCCATAAAGAGAGTACAGCTACTAGAGACTGACAGGTTGGCAAGAGCCAAGCTATCCCTTTGAAGAGCAATCCCCAGTCCTCAGCTGCAGGAGGATATGAGCCAGCAGGGTTGTCCTGGGACTCAGCTGCATGCCCAGTCCTGCTCTCTCCCATATTACTCCTGGAATTTCCCCTCCTCTCAGTATGTGGTAGGTGTCTTGTAACCATCGGGGGGGTACAGGGAATCCTCAGGATGCAGTGGGGGGGATTGGCGAGTTTGTCAGTATTTGGCCCACCTCCCAGGGACAAGCAGGAAAACTGGGATGATGCAATTAAAACTGCTAACTCAGTCTACAGAAATTAAGGCAACTTACCTGTACCCCACCCCTCAGAAGGCACCAAGCATGATTTTACTTGTAGAAATCGAGTTCACACCTTTAGCAGAGCTTTCTTAACTTTCTTGAGAGTCAGGCTAGCCTTGTTTAGATAAACATTCAGTGATTTCCAGTGGAAGACAAGAAGCCTTTTTAGTGTCAGTGTAAATACGACCAACAGGCACCTCATCTATGTGGGTAACAGTCTTCATCTAACAAGCCTTGCCTTGGGCTACTGGCTGAGAGGGGAATTTTGGTAATGTGCCCCTTGGCAAAGAAACCTGAACAAACAGGGTCTGACAAATTCAAGTGAGAAAGCACCAAATGGCAGTCACTTGCCTGCACAAGATACTCAGAAATAAGTGTAAGAAATGCAGCTTAAGGATCCCAGTCTTGTTAAGGGCAAACAGACACACTTGTGTTTCATTTTTCCTAGGGTGAGTCAGGAATAACAGTATACATCATGATTCAGTATGCAATAAGCTTGTCACTAAGAACAGTGTCCTACCTGGACTGTAACAGGAAAAAAAAAAAAAGGGAAAAAAGGAAAATGTAGTTTAAAGAATTAGATTTGAGAATTGGCCATGGACTTACATCTCCGGCTCCAGCTGTGTCTGGTTACTGACCGCAGCTGCTCCTTAGAGCTTTAATCTAATATAAAAGGAGTTCATCTAAACGGAACCCACTGCACTGTAAACTGGGGAAAAACATATTTACATAAGGATTTATACTTTGTGCATACTTTAACATTTTATTCCCGCTAGAAGAACATTACTTTCCTACCAGCTGATGGAAAACACCTCAGGAAAACACCAACTGCAGCTTCCTCTCTGTCTGTCAGCACAGTGCCAGGGTACTGGTGACGTGATTGATGCCTGTCCCAACAGTTTCGTCATCCACTTCCATCATACAGCAGTGATTGCTCTGGTGAGAGCTTTCATCTGTGCTGGACAAGATACTGCCCTATCCTCTCTATTCCCTCTTTTTAACCTAGCAACGGTTTTAGTAACATCTTTGTTTGCTGTCCAGCTTCCCAAGAAGGCAAATAAATGGATTTTTGTCATTGGAAAAACCCAGCATGAACCATGAAGGCCACAGTGAAGAGATGGAGGGCAGAGAACTGAGATGAAAAAAACACACAAAGCTTGTGGAGAGGTGGATGTCTTTGAAGTGCAGAAGGCCTGGCTCTAAGGCAAATGAAAGCAAGGAAGGAGCCAGCTGCAATCCAATCCTGTCTGATTTCCTTTTAAATGTGGGGAATTTTCTCTTGGTATTCTTGCAAAGTATCTTGTCTGAATATGCAAAACCCCTCCTTTTGTCTGTGTCATCTCTGCATTGTTTTCTTGAAGATGCCTTTTGGTTCTTCACTTGATATCCTGAATAAAAGTGACTCTACTTTTTCCATAACAGTGTTGCTTTTTATAAAAGCTCTGTAGGGAACATCCCTGTAATCTCTGCTCGACAGGCTCCAGAGTCACAGGCAGTGCCTGCCTTCTGTAGGACTCCATCACCTTCAAGAGTAATGCAAGGGTACTTGAAATGACTACTATACTGCCTTGTTGAGACCACACATACAAGCTCCCTCCACTTAAAATGATGGGCTTGCATGGAAGACCTGTATTAGCCATGCCCACAGCTATACCACTGTCCTAAATCAAGCTGTCCAGAAAAGTGCAGTATTTTTACTGTCTCTTTCCATGCATATGTAAAATAAGGGAATGTAAGACACAGCACTAATCTCAGTCCAGCACTAGCTGCCATGTTGGGACTTCCCCTGAGACCCCAGTACTCAGTGCTCTGGAATAACAGGTTTGGTCTTCTCTGAGGTTCAGCCCAGCCTTGAGGAATTACTTCTGGCCTCTCAGAAGCCTCTCAAAGCAGTCATCCAACACCTGCTTGCATAGAAATCCTATACTTCCTTGCAAAAATGCTCTACAAGGCTTTGCCCCAAGGAGTAGCAGAGAGGACTTTGTGTTTTCAAACCTGGGCTCAACCCTGCCCAAATACTCAGATGTACACACTGGCCAATGAGAGAGCATCTTGGCATGCTGTGTACCTGACATAGTACAAAAACACCCCAAACAAACAAAAAAACTCAACAGAACCACTTGTAGAAATGCCTGAGGCAAATAAATCTGTGGACTCATTATAAGTAAAACCTTTCCAGCAATATCAGGTCAGTCAGAAGTATAGAGGATTTTTACTAACATGGGTATGCCACTAAAAGCACTAACACAGATTCAGTTATACCAGTGCAAATTGCATTTCACTCAGGTTTGCTTTCCAGAACGAAATAATCCTACTAGAATACTACAAGATGGAGTTCCTCTTGTGGAGTCTTTGAGCATCTTAGGCTGTTAGAACACATGGTAGCAAAAGCTGTCTATTTTCTGGGCAGAAAGCCAAGGCTCTCTCAGTCTAAGTTGCTATGAGAGCCTCCTGTCTGGGTGAACTGGCACATTCACAGCAACACTGTGGTGCAAAAAAGTTCATTCAAGTATTCATACACTTGAATCTATATATAGCTTGAATGGGAAAACATGGAGAGAGATTTCTGATGAAGAAGGCTTCCGATTTACCCATGGTGACAGAGACTGAGGAGAGAAGGGAAGACTGGGATACAAGTGCTAGAAAAAGCTGGAGTCCTGAGTCAGGGAAGACAAGGGTTTCACTACCACTGCTCTCTGTGAGGAGAGCGTTGGACAGATCAAGACAGTTGTTGATAAGTATTTGTGATGTTCAGCTTGGAAAAAGGTGAACAGAATCTCAGCAGAGCACCATTTGGAGGCTCTAGACCGAAGATAATGTAAAACTCTTTTGCCAATGAGCTTAAGGGAAAGAAACCCAGAGGTCTTCACTGAAAAAGCAATAGAAATTGAGACTGTTGTTCATAAGGGCAACACACATTCATAATACGGAGGAAAGAACCAGAGGAAAGTGAGGGTGGAGCTACAGCCAGTGTTCTGAGCCAATCTCACAGCTTGTGGCCACTGAAAGAGGAAGGTCTCAGCCCACCATCCACTGTCCCCTTTCTCTCCTTGGCCAGATGTTGCCTCTTCCCCTGCCCTCCTGGCTTTCAATTCACTACCGTAAATTCAGCCAAATAAAAACCTAGAGAAAAAAAAAAATCCAAGCTTAAAGACTCAGAAGGACATTTTCTACAGGATTAGTGAATTGAATTGGCCCAAAGAAATATCCAGTGAGCTAGCATTCCTGGGGATCTGTGAGGGAATGGCAGGAGCTGGGAAAGATGGGGCAACACAACAGCCCCCTCCCACAACCCTGAGAGGTGAGATTGGCTACATTTCCCTGTGTAATGCCAACCTGAGAAGCTGCAGAAGAGGTAGGGAAGGGAGGTGAAGAGATAGGCTGGGGTCCTTGGGGAAAATGACTAGGCAGGAGGGGAAAGGCATTCAGAAAAGGACTTTCTGACAACAAAAAGACTGTGCTGGTGGAGAGGCAGGAGGAAGAACAAATTAAGTTAGAAGTGCAGAAATGTTTCAAAAAGATTAAGGAAGAACAAGAAAATGAATTTTGTAAGGCTGCAGGAAGTCAGCCTGGCCATAGAGTCAGTCAAAATGGTCTTCAGCTAGGCCACCTAGCAGGTAATGAGGATCTTTTAGCAGTGCTGGGTAAAGGTAAGAGCAGTGCTCAGCAATGCTGGAGAGAGCACAATGCCTCCAGAAACCCAAGTGCCCTAAATGTCAGAGGCAGCACATGGGAGGACAGGACTGTGCTGGAAGGCAGTGTGACAGAGTGAAACTAAAGAAGTAAACAGCTATGAAATTACGGCAAAATACTGATGTTATGGGAAAGGCAGAGTCGATAGTGGTCAAAGACAGACTGAAGGGCATTAGGAAAGGGGGAGAGGAGATGACAAGAGGAGAAGGGAATGTGGAATAGAAGCTAAAATGAGAAGGAGAGGCAGACATTCATTTAATGGTCATGCGAAGAGACTACGGCACCATAACAAATAGTGTTTTAGCCTTTGGCATATGACAGCAACACACACTGTATGTAATCCCAGTCTAATCCTCTGACCCTGACTCCCAGACTTTTATCCCTACCCATTCCATCCTGCCTGCTTTTGGTGCTTGGTCCATCTTCATTTATGTAGGCATCTGCCTTCTCTCTATTTCCTGTGTTTAGGAGGAGCCAGGGCTCCCCAGGTGTCTTAGCACCATTACTGTCTCGGCTCTGGTGCTTAAATCTGGCAGTGCTCTCCATCAGCCTTTAGAACAAATCTTCCTGAAGTCCTGGTTCTAGACATGCTCAGTACAAACTGGCCCCAGGGAAGATCCGGTGAGGTTTTTCCTGAGGATGTGCAAACTGAAATTTCTCCAAAAGCTTCTGTATTTTGACCAAATTTGGGTCGATTGTTCCAAGAACAACAAAACCCTCTTCTCTAACTGAAAGCCATTTGCTAACTGCTAAGCCCTGCTCCAGCATGTTGGGATACTGCAGCTTTGCCAATATTAGATGTCTGCCAAAGTTATGGGCTAAACAGAGTTCATTATCCAATCTCACACTTGCAAAGGGTTTTGGCTGCAGGCTCCTCCATGTTCCTAAGGAAAACTCATCCCAAAGCAGCCACTTGAGCATGAACAAATTGGGCCTGAAAGCTGAAAGGCTTATGAGCAGCGTCAGGAAGCACAGATCTTCTGTGGACATCTTCCCACACTGCCTCATGCCTTCACTCTGCTCCTGCGTGCAAGAGCTCTCACGTACTGCATATCTCTTTCCTTCCAAATTCTGCACCCCAGAGTGCATACACTTTCTTATGTAGAAAACATAACTGGTTTCTACACCCAGGAGCAGACCCCACTCACCTCGAGGCAGTGGTGGCACTGTGCAATTTGGCAGGTGCACTGGCACAGGTCTGCAGGTCCCCTCCTGAGGACACACAGAGCCCATGCATGTTCCTGGCATCAGCTCTCTTGGGTTAGGTCCATGAGCTGGTGGGGCAGTAATGGCTTTTCCTCCCATCTCTCACCCTGAACCTACACAGTATCAGAGAACCACTTGCCCTCAAGGCGGGTGATGACAGCGTGAAGGCATCTGGCCATACTTGTGTGCCACTAATGGGGTATGAACAGATGGAGTAAAATGAAGGGAAAGACAGCCCACAGTCCTGTGATCTGCAATAAAGAAACACAGATGAAAGGTGAAGGAAAGCAAGGGAGATGTTTTCTACTCCTCCACTGGGGATGGACACCATGTGTGGCCACCCCAGCAGTGCATGGTGCAGGGTGGAGTACTGATGTTATCCAGCTGGAGCAGGCAGCCTGAACTGAGAGAATGCCTGCCTGCTTAGTGGGAACAAATGGGACTTACAGCTCCTCCTCTATGTGGGGGACACACACCCAGCTGCCACCTTAGGGCTGCTGTGCCACTTAAAAAAGTCAATGGCATCAGCAGTCTTCTGTCTTGTTTGTAGCATAAGGTGGGAGCGGGTGAGCAGTGCAGAGCATGTCTGATTGAGGATGAAATAAATATCAAATAAAGACCTTTATTTCTGGGCTGAGGAGGCCAAGGCACCTCAGGCACAGGTTCACCTGTGCTAGGGCCACCTGCTGCAGGTGTCACCCCTGACACTTGGCCCGGCCATAGGGATGCCTGGCTGAATTAGGACCTTTGGTGCTAAGTGGGACCTTTCTCTTATAGAAGGGCATTCAGTTTGCAGCAAGGGGGTCTGAAGCACCCATGGGAGCCCTAATATATTTGTCAAGGCCTTAAATTTCTCCCTGCTACTCAGGGGTACAAAAGCCATTTATGGCTGTTGCCCAACACAATACCCAAAGCACAATCCTGTTTATCTTCCTTGCTCTGGGGTGAGGAGGGCACAGAGGGGAGGGAGGAATGTGCAGTGCCTGGCTGGGGGGCCAGCAGGGCCAGTTGGGAGCAGGGGGTGGGCAGAGAGGAGGAAACAGGACACCCAGGAGACAGAGAAGGAGTTTCTGAGGGTCAGTGAAAGAGGTCACTATGGGCCTCTGGAAAAGGCAAAGGTGGAATGGAGAGCCGACATTGGGTAGTGAGGAGGAGAGGAGCTCCAAGAAGCCTCTGAAGGGCATGGCATATCGGGAAAGCAGGGTGTGGGGAGAAGGGACGAGGGACCTCCAGCTCCTTCTGTGAGGGAGCAATGGATTTGCTGGCAGAAGTAGACAATTTATGGCCACGTCCAGTGGATTTCCCTGTCTCGTTCTGGGGTGCTGGAAGGCTGAGTGGTCTGTTTTTCTGGGTCATTATTTACCTAGACAGCTTCCTTTCAGGCAAGGAGGTGGGTGGTCCAGGGTGGTAAGTGGCTATCATGCCCTTGTAGCTGTTGCTGCAGGCTTCACCTGTCTCAGGAAATCCTTCATCTACACAGGTTTGGAGGGAAATGTGAACTGCCAGCTATTGGGGCAGCTTGGAAACACCAGAGGATTTTGCTTTTGAACACAGAAGGGGCACAGACACCTCACTTTGCTTTCCCAAATGTTCGACGCGTCAAAACAGGCTGGAAAGCCCGCATGGGTATTTTTTGCCTCCTTGTCTGCAACCTCCGTGCCCGCGGGCCTGCCACAGCAGGATGCGAAGAAGGGGGAGGTGAAAACAAAGAGGTGATTTCCCCCGGTGCTGTGTGCCATTCCAGCTGTGCTTGACTTCCCTTTCTGGCGGTGGGAGGGAACTGTGACTTATTTCTTCTGTCAAGAACTCGCTGTTCCTCTTCCTACTTCACCTGCCATTTGATTGCCACAGGCTAGTGCTTTAAACATTGGTGGAGCAAAAGGGATACCTTAAAGTAAGTGTAAATAAGTGCTTTCTTTCTGCCTAACAAGTGATAGCTAGCTAGCTGGAGTAATTTCTTTGCACCTCCCAGCCCTGTGAATCATGGTTATTCATCCCAGAAGGTGGCTTTGATCTTTCTGCATGTACTTATCTGTTGAATAACTGATACATCTCTTGGATGGACCTCTTGAATGCTCGTATAATTTTCCTCCCTTCAGCTCCTGAAATCATGATTCTAAGTGTCTAAATAAATCACTCTCATGTTGACTAGAAGCCTTTGCTTCAGTTGCCTATGTTTTAGGAAAGGAAATGCTTTTTTGGAGCACATGCAGAAGGAGCTTTGCTTAGGGACAGGCTCCAACCTTGGCAGTGACTCTATATTCCCAGGGCTAGGATATATCTGAGATCTGGTAATGAAATGCTGTTGTTAGGTGCCAGAAGATCAGCCTGCCCTGATGCCCATAAAATCAGTATATTTTTAAGAAGGGCAAGGAGGTATTTCATAACAATGAAGACCTTTCTTTCAGGACTATATTAAGCAACTTTAAAAATAGAAAGTTTTGTCAAGGTACATCATGGAATGCCACATGCTTCCTGCTGTGTCCCTTCATGCCTGCTTACCTTATTACTCTTTTTCTTTTGCAGCAAAGAATTCTTTGGCCTGCATTAAAAAAAATAAAAGGAAAAAAAAATAGAACATATCCCTGACAGCATCATTTTCAGTGCCTCATGCTTTGCAGCCACCTGGCACTGTCCTATCCAGGTGGACTCTGGCACTGGCAGCCAGGAAGCATGAAGGCTTCTGTGCCGATGAGGGTTTCTCTGGACCACTTCAAACTTCACCTACCCCACCACCTAACCTCTACCTCAGCGGCAGTGCAGGCATAGCTTCCTCAGCAGCTGTCCCAAGGGAGCAGAAATGCCTTTGGCAGAGGCTGGGTGATTTCCTGGTGCCTGCCCTGTCTAGCTTGGGGTGGGTAAGGAGTCTCCTTTGAAGATCTACCAGTGCTGGTGGCTGCACTTCCTCTTGGCCCCCAGACCAGGGCATCAGCTACCACCCCACTGTCCTGGACATCCCTATGACCCCCTAGGAAGGTAGGAGAAGTAGGGAGCCAGGTGGTCCCAGGTGGGTTATGGCTCTTCAGTGGGGCTCAGGTCATCTCCAGTTCTCCACCAAGGAAGGATGCATTACTGATGTGTGATCCCATTTGGCCAAAGGGCTCCGTTTGTGAGACCATCATCTCCTCACCCATTGCCCCAACACTGCCTGAGTGTTCCCCTCCAAGTGGTTGTCCAGCGATGGGGACCCCCGACCATCTGGCTGGAGTGGCTGGGGAGTGCTGTGAATGTGACACCGATCTTGGAAGGGCTGCTTGCAAAGAGACGAGTGAACTGGAAGAGACTGGAAAAAGGAGAAGTTGGCGTAGAAGGAGAGGTGAGGAAGAAGCAGCCAAGAGGCCCACAGGAAACACTTGGAGAAGGAAAGAAAATGAAAAAAGGAAGAGATGAACAACAGAGAAATGATTTAAAGACACAGAGCCTTGGTGAGATTCAGAATAAAGAAATTAAAATAATTTTCCAAGGAATATTTGAGCAGCAGCAGCCAATGTACCTTTCAGGCAGCACTCCTGTTACCTTTACACAGATACAAGCTGGCAAGGACTCCCTCTGTAAGCCCTGTTCCTGCTACCTGTCACCCCCAGTATGCTGTCCCATCTCTCAGGAGCAGTGCCAGTGTTCACATATTCTTGACTGTGCCTGACAGCACTGGTAGGTTATCATGCACAGATCTTTCCACAGCCTGTTTTATGAAGGAGGCTGTGGCAGACACCTTGGATTTGTGTCTGGGAAAATGGAAGCACAAGAGATGAAACGACTTGCACAAGGTTATCCAGGAAGGCAGTGCAGAACCGAGACCAGAGCCCAGAGTTTCAGAGTCCCCTTGACAGCCCATGGGGTCAAAAGAGAGCCATAGCTACTGCTTTTAACTCCTTTAATGTCTCCAGAGTGCATACAAATGTGTATTTCGAGGTGCTCATACCTGCAGTGCCAGGATCTTTATTTAAAACATCTGTTTCTACATTTCCACTTTGAGCCAAAGGAAACATTCCTCTGTTGTTTTCTACTCCCAGCAGCCAGACCTCTGAGCAGATACCTTACCGATATCAAGCAAATCTTGTTTTAAGTTGACCTGTTCTGAATAGCATTCTCTAGTGCTAACTGCTGCTTCTTCCCAAACACACATCTTCCCCTGAGGCAAAAAAACCCCAACCAAACACCATAATCATAATCATCGTCATCATTATTATTATTATTATTACTACTATTTTTATTTAGTTGGAGTATGTCATGAGGACTTCCCCTTCAGCAACCTCAAGAAGCCTTGCTGGCACCTGGTGTGGGATCTGAAGACTATTTACATTCCAGTGGAATTTGCTGGGAAAGTCCAGGACTCTCAGGGCTTTGAACACATCTGAGGAGAGATGCCTGATTGCCGTAACCTGAGATGGGGTTCTTTGCTCAAGTGTCTGAAGCCCTGGTCCAGTTGCAAACCAGCTCTCTGCAAGTTTGACTGACTTGGTCTGTACCACCACCACCACCAAAAACAACAAAGCAAGTGTGCAGGTGCTAGCCAAGCACATTTGGCTGAGTTTGCAAGGCTACATAGCCTGGGGCGAGAAACCTCAGGTTTGCTGTTTGTTTGCCACATACTCAACATTGCTGTTATTATTTTACTGCCTGTAGCTGAGGTGCTTCACAGTCACAAATATCAAAGGGAAAGAAAATGGTTTTATGGTTCTCCCCCACAATTCTGTTAACAGAATGTGTTACCGAAGCAAAATGACTTTCTTACAGGTATGGCCCCCATAATGAAGCAGAACAGACTCAAAGGTGAGTACTTTTGACCACAGATCCTTTCAGTCCTGGAGCATGCAAGGGCAGCTTCATCAGCTCTTTCACCACAGCTGACCTTTTGGCTACATGGGACATAGAGAAAATAGCTTTTATTGTAAAAAACCCAAAAGACAGTAAAGGCCTAGCATCCAGGTGAATGGGTACCACTCAGTTGCCTTTGAAGATGGCTCAGAGATTCTCAGCATTGTGCGGAAAATTGCTTTTTGGTGCCATGCATGTGCCAGCAGCAGCCAGCCTGGATTCCTACAGTCCTGACGTGGAGCCAGAGTCATCATCACACCCAGCCCACTCACTCTAGAACCCTTCTCCATGCTGAACTCTCACCTCCCTGCTCAAGAGAAGAGCTGGCGTGCCTCCCAGAGTGCTGGGGCTCTTCCTATTGCCAGTTGATTTTTCCTAGAAAGACCAGAGCTGATAGATAGAGCATGGGTACAGCATAAACCATGAAAAGCACTGTGTGATCAAATACCCAAGTAAAGTCTTTTTTGCACATGCAGCAAAGCAAACACTGACTACAGCGGCATTTATATGCTCACCCTTGAAAAGAGGTGGCTTTCTGTGGTAGCACACAGGGCAGAATGTAATCCCAAAGGCTGTGGCAAAAAAGGGAGGAGTGGACCTGAGGGGTTCTTATCCCCAGTCTGCTACCAGTGGATTATCCTGAAGCAGTTAACTTCTCTGTTTGCAGATCCACAGAAGACTAATGGCTGATGCTTTCTGTTCCCAGCACTGCCCTTTAGCCTGCATTTTGGATATGCAGAGCAGATGTGAAGGCATTAAGCCCAGAGTCCATTTTCTGTCATGCAAAGGTTGATGATTGTCAAGGGCCAAAGGTCTCTGACTCACCCTCCCAGCTCTGTTGGTTTAAGACATTGCCTCCATCCTCCCTCTTTCTGTCCACATGCGCTGATGTCTGTGCCTCTGCTCTGCTGGCTTAACCTACTGTGCCAGGTGATAAAAGCTAATAAACCAGATGGGAACTGTGTCAACAGAGCAGTAAATACACATTTACACCTGCACACCTAGCAGGCACTGGTTCCTTGGCTTTGCTTGTCAGAGTCAAAACAGTTCTCTGTGCCTACATGTTGGCTACCCGGATTCAGTCTGTCTTTCCCCAAGGGCATAATAATTTCCTCACTTTTCTTTTTTAACCATCAGGGTGAACAGTCATAGCCTTAGGAATGGTTCTTATCTCCCACTGTCATGGTTGCCCTGTGGTCATAGATAATATAATTTCATAGGGCATTTTGAGTTTCATATTGCCTTGCTGCACTCCCCGGAAGTTTTGTCACCCATTTCAGCCTGGCACGGGCATAGACCCATGAGTAACACTGCTCCCATGCATCTCTGTGTGAGCCAAGAGAGTGAACATCAGTGGTCTTGACCTGGGATGGCAGGACTGAAACTGCTTAGAGCTGCCGAGGTTTTCAGGATGCCACAATAGCTGTTTGTTTATGTTATATAGCTCCAAGACAGTTGTATAAACAGACCTCGGCATAATGTTTTCATTTAAAATACTCTGTTATATAGGAGAGCAAATATTATGATTTTTTTTCTTGGTAGAATCAAATCTGGAAAAGGGGTAGGGAGGGCTGTGTGTTTCTTAAAGTGTGAAGCTCCAGAAAGCAGGAGCCTGGAGAGTTCAAAGGCAAATTGCCTGGCACTACAGAGCATCACTACAAAATCACATGAGTTTTTGTGACTTTGCTGTGAGCCCACCAGGGAAAGATTGTGCTTTTGGCCTTGGGTAAATCACTGGCTGTCTCTCTAAATGCCGTTTGTTTTTTGGGCTATGAAGTAATGACTTTGAAGGGAGGGAAAAAACCATCTTGGACTTCCCCTTTGATATATCTATTCAGTTTGGCAATAAGCAGTGGAAGTTTGATGCTTCCTTTTATGTCTACAGTAGAGCACAAAAGTACACGGTAAACTCCTCTTTCCACTGCAAACAAGCCACACAAAAATAGCAGCATAAATTCGAGGGTGATTTCTCCTGGAGATACCTCAGAACGAAAGAGCGTAACTCCCACGCATTTAACCACCCACAAGACTCACTGTGAGCCACCGGGGACATTCTCTGTGTGGTCTGTCACACTGACAGAAAGGGCCAGGGGATGAATAACCTCATGTGAACTGGTAGAGGCCTTCTGCTTATGATATAGCCCTATGAATGCCCCCAAACTAAGAAATAGCTATATTTAAAGAGATCTTTAAAGCCTCACATCTGGTAAAGTTCCCAGATTTCTTTATAAATGTTAAAATAAAATTTTAAAGCAGAATGAATATGTTTGGTTAGGTGAAAAACTGGATACATCATAATTTTGTAGTAATTCAGTATAGTAGTACTGTAATGAAGAATCAAGCAATATCTTCTAAGACTCAGAATAGCAGATCCATGTAATCACAAATTCCATGACCTTTGGGTTGATACATTAACATAACTTGCATACTCTCTCATTTCTTAGAAGAAACAGACCAAGAAACTGAAAGTTTTCTCTTGTTCCTTGCATAGAATTATAAAATAAAGAAACTAAGATGAGAGAATGTTCTTTGTGTCTTAGGACCCAAACCTCTTTCAAAAAGGAAGAAAAGAAGCCTTTGTTCTATATATTTGTCCTTTCATCTTGAGCTGCAGATCTGTAGTACTACCTAATACTGAGAGCTTTTAAACAGCTTTACAAGAAGATGAAAACATAACCTCTATTTCAGCACTTCTTTTGGAGATGGTCAGGGGTTTTTTCATGTTGAAATTTTGTAGTAAATTTCACCACTTAAGGAGGAAAAGGCATTTGCTTGTCTCACGAATTTCCCTATTACCATAATTTGAGGAAAAATGTGCAAAAAGTTTTAAGGACCTGTCAAGAACCACTTTCCCTTGAAAAAGATATTTTATAAACATGTTCTGGTTATAAATCCATCTCAATAGTCTGAACACGAATATGTTTTGATATGCTGATTGCATTTTCATGTGAGTCAAAAACTCTTGACAGCCTCTGCCTTGCAGACAAAATAAATTAAGGAAGGAACATATATATGTGTCTCTTTTGTGTGTGCGAACATGTCTGAGATTCACTCTCAAAAATATCTAAAATTGGTTTTGAGTCAAAATTGCCTTCTGCTCCAGCCACAGACATGACCACTATTGTATTAAATAAACCACAAACCGTTTCTCCTACCACAATGCAACTTCCATTTTTGGTGCCACCAGAAATGTGGTACTTTTCAGGCAAGGGAATGATCCCAAGAATTTCCCAGAGAATTCTGAGAGGAAATGGAAGGCGTCATAATGACCTTGTCCATGTACTGTTCAGAGCTGTGATTACATCTTGTTTGTTTTTGGACTTCTTTGCTTACCATCAGAGAAGAAAAAGCTTTCCGTGTTACTCATTATTAAAAGAAAACATACTTTTGAGTAATTTTTGGACCAGAATAATGTTTGTTCACTCAATCTTGAACCTTGTGCTTTCCATAAAAGTTTGTTGAAAATGTTCAGCTGGCCTGGAAATTTTCTTAGCCAAAGCCAAGGTATTATTACCGTGTGTCCCGGGAACACTGGACTTACCCAGCTTTGCAGCTGTCTGTGTACTGTTGTTGAGCAAGTGCAGGGGATCCCAAGTGTGTCCAACTGGGGCAACATGGGCATGAAACGATATGTTTTGAAAGCAGCCTCCTCCCTTTGAAGACCAACAGGGACAATACGTGATCTCTTCTCATTCATGTTTGTGTTTTTTGCCCCCAATAATCACATCAACAATGAATGCCAATGCCACTGTCAAGTGCTTCCAACCTTCTATGGGTGCATCACGCAGTTTTGACCTCTCCTGTGCGTCCATGGACAGAGTTTGTGTGAAGTGTCAGCAGAGAGAGATTTGCAGCTCTGGGCCGATCAGTGTCAGCCTGTCCCTGTCCCTGTGAGCAGAGTCAGGACACAGTGGCAGGGCTCAGGTCTCGGCAGCGCATTCAGTCTGCAGGCAGTGGTAAGGCAGGTGAGCCTTCGGCACTGAGTTTGCTGCTACCCATGGTCTCAGTTAACAGGTATGAGCAGAACAGTCTTCCCCTAAAGTCACAGTATGTTTTGAGAACTGAGGTTATGTTTAGTAATATCACAAGTTACATTTGATAGCAACATCACACAATGTATTAATAAAAGGCTACGAAACTCTATAACCAAATCTTAGTGGCTTTGGGAAATAATTTTCCTAGATCTTTAAAAGTGGTGAGTTGCAATACCTGTGTTATTACAACCAGAGGATCTATTAAAATAGATACCTGTGCTGTCTGTATGGGTAAAGTGTGAAGTTTTTTTCAAGATAGGAGAACGAGTATGCCAGCATTTAGGTTTTGATTGTCTAAAAATGCACATCCATTATTTTCATTTGCTAAGGATGCACATGAATATCAAGCTAGGCAGAGGTTAAAGCTCCATGCTGAGGAGCTGGAGCAGTATCGGCTCAAAAGAGGGGACATAGACAGCTCTGATACCAACGGTGGCTTCTGACTGCAAACTGTCAGAAGAAATTTTTATTTTAGTCAAAGCTGTTTGTCAGAGCTAAATGTCATATGACTGGCCATAATCAAGGAGGGCAAATCTGTTTGAAGTGATACTCACCACAGAGAGAAGAGGTCTTGTAGTGATCTGAGGCAATACTGTGTGTGCTGTGGAGGTGGAAGGAAAAAAATACAAAATGTCAAACATTACTGAGCAGTTTTCGTTTTGGTGTCTCCCTGAACCAGGTGGGGTTTCCGTGCATTTAGTCTCTCACTTCTGATTCTCCCTCTGTTTCCCCCGCAGCCCTGCAGGCTTTGATGGCACCTTTATGCTGAGCATCCCCTGGCCACAGGGCTACCTCCTTCTTGTTTGGGGATGTCAGGCAAGCAGACAGAAATAAACATGGAGCCCCCCGACCCCACAGTGACCCCCATGGAGTGACGTCCAGCGGGTCAGACCCTGCCACCAACTGAGAGCAAGAAGGGGCTGACCCTTCCTGCTCTTTCCTGTCCGCACACTGTCCTGGTGCTGAGTCCCATCCTGGCATGGCAGTGGGCTTCTGGCAGCCCTGAGCCACAGCACTGTGGTGGGATCGCCTGGCTCTCACAGCTAAGGGCTGCACAGCCCCTTCCCTGGGCGCTCCCCTGCTCAGGACTGTCATGGGACAAGTTTTCCCAGGGGTGAGCCGGGGGGACTGAATCCGTCGCACTCCGGTTTCCGTGCGAGTCTGCACGCCCGTGCTACCACTCGTTATGTTTTCAGGAACTAGGATCATTTTTCATCAGCGCCTGGAGGTATAGGCGTAATTTTAGAAAATACATAGGATCCTCTGCCTCAACTGACCTGATTTTGATTTGTGGATTGGGATTTTTTTTCTTGTCAAAACTCTTCCGGGGGTTGCAATGCCCAAATTAGGATGAGAAGGCAAAAGGGACAGTGTGTTCCAGTGCACTTATTTTTTTTTCTTTTCTGGTTATTAATTAGCAGAAGTGAAAAATAGGACTTTAGGAAAATGACTGATTTTTTTTTTAAATAGAATACCCATTTCATTAAAAAAAAATCAACATCTCTCAGAACAACTTGGAGGGATATTACAAGGTTTGATGGAAATTCTTTTATTGTCTTTTATATTTTTTCTTAGAAAATTATTAAACAATATTATCTTCTTTCTAATTTTGATCAACTTTGCTTTGAAATGTAAGCTCTTCTAAACACAAAAAAATATAAAATTCAAGCAGTCTTTTTTTTTTTTTCCAGTGAGCAGAAGCATTCCCATTTGGACTTCTTCCCTCTGTTCCCAAGAAGAAAAAATTTAAATATATCAAGAATGTCAATGAGATAAGAAAGATACATTCTGGTCTCATAAATACCTGTACATACCCTACCCATGATACCATTTCAGTGTGCAGCAATGGCACTTCACAGTACCTGTCTGGTTTCTTCTTATTTGCTTCAAGCTTAATTCCTCCTTATCTCAAAGGACAGAAATCCACAGACTAAGTTTGACCTTGCTGTAATTCTGAATGATGTCATTTTGTCATTGCTGAATTTGGTCCATTATGATTAGAAAGTGTGCTTAGCTGGCAAGGAAATTAGCTGAGCGTATGTAGTTAATTTTAAGCATGCTTTTAATGCTATCCCTTTTCAACAAACCACTTAGACACATGCTTAACAGCCCGTGTGCTTGAAGTTAATTAAGTGCCTAATTGCTTTTCTGTATGTGGGCCTGAATAGGGATGGACTAAAGCACATACTTCAGTTCGCAGTTAAATTGCATCCTTTTTAGCAGAGCTGTTGCAATAGGACAAAGGGTCACGTTTTTAAACTAAAAGAGGTTGATATAGATTAAATGTAAGGATTAAGTCTTTTACAATGACTTAAAACATTGGCAAATATTGCCCAGAGATGTGGTGAGTGCTCCAACCCTGGAAACCTGCAAGGTCACACTGGATGAGACTCTGAGCAACCTGATCTAGTCAAAGATGTCCCTGGTCTCTGCAGAGGGGTTGGACTAGAGGCCTCTAAAGGTCCCTTCTGTGATTCTAAAAAGCAACTGTTTTCCTCACCATTCAACTTCCCTCCATCCTTGATCAAATTTATTTAATTCCTGTGATAATAAACTCATCCCTATCTTTGCCTAACAAAAATCCAATCAAAACAAGTTGTGGCCTCTTCTTGCTGGCTCTAACTATACTTGTGAATAGTTGTAATTAAATCCAGAAATCTAGTAATGTGGCATTAATTAGCCTAATGGAGAACTGACAGAGAAATGTGGTTTCTGAGGCAGTAAAGTTCTGTGCCCTGGGACACAAGACATGCCAGCCAGAACTTGGCTCAGCAGGCCTCTATGAAATACAAAACCTTGTCAAGGTTCCGGTTTTTTGGTGAAAAAAAAAAAAAAAAGGCAAAAAATTCAAATCCAGCAGAACTTCTCCAGAAGTGTAGCCCGTGGCTTCCCTCCAGTGGCTGGTGAGAGTGGGACGGAGGGACCTGCTCGCTGCCCGGGAAGCACTCCCCATGGGGTTGGAGGGCTGGGCCAGGCCAAATCACAAATCCCTCAGCCAAACAAGGCAGAGCAGCAATCTGCCACCGTTTCAGATGATTTAAAACACGTTCTCCTTGTCCCACGTGCTTTTTTTAGTGATAGAAATTGTGTAACCGTTTACCTCTTGCTTTCTCTGATCCATGCCAGGGAAATTTCCCGTTGCCATAGGACAAGAGGTAATGTTTTTAAACTAAAAGAGGGCCGATTTAGATTACACATTGGTAAGAAGTTATTTTATAATGAGAATGGTGAGGTTGCCCAGAGAGGTGATGGATGCCACATCCCTGGCAGTGTTCAAGGTCAGGCTGGATGGAGCCCTGAGCAGCCTGGTCTGGTTGAAGATGTCCCTGCCCGTGGAGGGGGGAGGGGGGGGCTGGAACTTAAAAAAGGTCCCTTTCAACCCAAACTATTCTATGGATCTGTGACTGTGAGATGAAGCTTGCAGGGCCCGCGGGAGCCGCCGCAGGACACCGCCTCTGCAGCACCTCCGACGGCTCCCCCGCCGAGCGCTGTCGCGACATGCGCTGCCCGGCCGTGCCATCTCGCAGCACCGCTGCTGCGGGAGAGGCAGCACGGGGATACATCCTTGTGGCGAGGGCTCAGCACTCGGGGAAAGAGGCGGTGAGTTTGGAGTTTTATCCACGCGGCCCGTGCATCACTTGCAGATACTGTTTCGTTAACCTGCCCACTCTGTTGTCAGGAATTGGTGATGAGCTTCGGGCTCCCTTTGGCATTGGGAAGTGCCTCTGCTGAGGGAGCTGCCACAACACTCCTGAAGTCCAGAGAGGCAGAAAGACGTACTGCTTATCCCTGTCCTAAGACAGACCATGACAAGTGGGGTATGTCCCATACTGGGAAAAAAAAGCACTTCTCTTAAAGGCCATTCCATATTTTACGTGTGTTCATGTGAAGAAAGTGACCTTGTCATATTGCTCCTTTCCTAGTGCATCCCAAAATCTCACGCATAATTGATCCTTGTCTTACAGCAACCTATTTTCCTCTTCTGGTTCTCTCAGCACCCTGTGAGGCTGCCTGGCCCTCTCTGACCTCCTCTGAGAGTACCTTGGTTTCGAGAGGCAGCAAGTCTGAGTCATCCATCCATCCATCTGCTATTTCTGGTAAGGACTGATGTTTGAAACACCTTCATGGACATTGCAAGGCCAGGGAGTGCTAGCACTGCCTGTGTGGTGGGAAAAACAAAGCTCCTTCCTCTCATGCTGTGCATTGTAAAAACTGTGCCCTCACGTTCTGTGGCAGGAGAGTACATTGTATTTACCCTGTAACAGGCTGAATGTGTGTTTATACAAAATGAAATTTCACTAAGTGGAAACATTGCCAAAAGGAAGTGTGGATTGTCACATTACTGCACTGCAAACATCAAAGTGTCCCCAGACTGTTTATCAGAGAAACCAGCAAATCACTTGAGTGACTAATAGATATTAGATTATACATGAAAGAAAAAAAAAACAAACCAAGAGATGTTGCCAGAAAAATAGGGCCATGTGTAGTATTAACATTAATATTTATAGCCATATAATACCCTATACTATGACTTGTGGGCACCTAACTGTTGTTGGAGCAAAGAGCAATTAATAAACTGCATCACTGCAGAAAGCTTTTGTTATGGAGAAGTTTCCTGATACCTCCCAACCTGTCTGGAAAACTAACTTGAACCTGAGTCCTTGCAAGATGATGAAGTCTCCACCTCTGGAAAAACCCAGTGTTAGTTCTTTGAATCATGTTTTCTGTTAGCGTGGTAGCAACCATCACTACAGCTGCCAGAGAAAGTTATGGACCACCAAGAGGACCTGCTGCACACTGAGATGTGTTCCAGAAGCGGGCAAATGTTAAGATCTATTTTGACAGAAGTGCATTAGGCATCTCTAGAAGCCCAGGCCCATCTGCAGCGGAGATCACAGCAAAGGAACTATTGTTTCCCTGCACTGAGTGCCTCTAACCCTTATCTCCACAAACTGCCCACAGTCAGCTGAACTGCTATCCTGACAGAGACTCTGCAGTTTTCCTGTACTCTTGCGGAACACCTAAAAGCCCAGGTAGCCCTGGGATTAAACCTCCCAGGTTCCATGCTCACATTACTCAGGGGTCTGCTACAGAGTGGAGCTCAGTGAGACAAGTTCAGGTCCCTTGACTTCACCGAGCATCATGTGTCTCCAGGCAACATTGATGATGATGAACTATTGAGGAGCAGCTGCTAGAGCCCAGTTACCAGTAACAGCAATTTGGGGATATGCAGTGTGGCCAGTTCTGACACCCACTGCTGAAGCTGCTCCGCAGTAAAGTGCAGAGCAGCCTGCTCTGACTTTGTGCACTCACTGGTGCTGGCTGTTACCAGTGGCTCTGTCTGCTGTCATTGCAGCACCTGGAAGGCATCACTTTGACAAGTGTGGACAGGCTGTGGGGTTGGCAGATGTCACTGGTGTGAGGGTTACTGGGGGAAGAGCTGCTGCTGCATGTGGTATTGCGCCACACCATGGCCATCTCCTCCTTATGATGCATAACTGCAGCCCAGACTCCACAAAGCTCTGGGAGATGAGTCTGGAGCATCCAAGCACAGCAAGCTGACCAAGGCTACTCTGCAGTCTGCTCTTGACTGTCCCAAAGGCATGTGGCAGAGCTGCACTGCGAGCAGGTGGGTGAGGGGCAATGTGGGTGTGCTGAGGACTGACAGATGGGAAAGGAGCTACTGTGCCTATTCCCTCACTTAGGTACTTCACTGAAAATCTTTGTCCCTCCTCACAGAGAGGTCATGGGGTGAGGAGACTGGGGAGAGTCTGGGGTGAGGCTTGGGTTACTTGGGTCCTGTATATGTACAATTCCAGAGGCAAATAAATCATTTCTGAAGGTTGGGAAGAGAGAGAGGTGGGAAGGCTGGGCCAGGCCCATACACACACACACACACACGCATGTGTGTGTGTGTGTGTGTGTGCACATTGCTTCTTGCTCTGGGCCCCCCAAGGCAGCTTGACCCTTTCGGCCCATTCTCACTTGGGCCTCCAGAGCATCCAGGAGCTACTTTTGCCTGTGTCTCACCTCAGTCTCCAGCACTTATGTCAGGGAATATCTCGGGGCCTTGAAGAAAGCCGCACTGTGCATGCATGCACTATCTGATGCATCTCTGGAGGCAGAGGTACAGGCACGCTGCTTTGAGCAGCCTCAGGAGCCTCAGCACTCTGCATCCACTCATCCTCCCAAGGCAAGCAGCAAAGTTCTCAAGCAAGGGCGAGTGGATGGCACATCCTGGCTGCAGGAAAGAGCTCTAAGCCTGGGAGAGGTCATTAGTCCCCAGCATGTAATGAGCTTTTCATCTCTACTGCAGCTGGTTCAGAAGGTGGAGTGTCCAACAATGACCAGGGAGAAGCCAGCCTGTGTACTGGATGGCAACCTCCTGGGTTCTTTCTCACCTGCTCTGAGTGTTGAGCACACTGATGACATATTGCCTGTTCAGGTGCCTTCCTGAAGCCTGGAAATCCCTGAAGGGGAGGGGTAAGTTGACATCTTCATCTTTGCCTATTTGCTCTGCAGCATACTACTCCCCATCTTGATCCAACATGTCTGCTGCTTACTGAGTTGCTCTGACCACAAGAAGGTGCTGGTCTGGAATTTGCCCTCCTCCCCAGTCCTGAATGAGTCTTGCTGGTGTGTCAGGTTATTTTACAGTCTGTGCTGACTTTCACAAGGCTTCTCTCAGCTCATTTCTCCAGGTCCTCCTAGAGAGCAGTTCTGCAGCTGGTTGTGAGGACGGGAGCCTGCTATGGAGTGGGTGTATGTGGGGATCACGCTGAGCCCCCACATGGCTGGGTCTATGTCAGGAAAATGGTTTCAGAGTGGTTGGCCTGCAAGGAGCAAGGGTGCATGAACTTATGTTTAAGCAAGTTGGTAGCTTGAATGAGACCTGAAGGAGTGAGGTGCATGAATGTAGGTGGGAAAGGAGAAAGAGAGATTTGGATCACCACTGCACATGATGGGCATACCACACAAACCTCATGAATTCAGTCCTGGCAGCTGTTGTTATTGTTTCTGAGCAAGGGGGAGGTTGTATTCTTAGACTAGGTGATACCATCTTAAAATGATTCCTTGCCCATGTCAGTCAGAGAAGGTGGCAAAAAGGAGACTGTGCTTGCCTCCCGGTTTCTGTAGTGATCTGAGCTAGGCAGTTGTAAAGGTACCATGACTGCTGAGACCCTGCTGCCTTGGTGCCAGTGACATGGGGACTTGGGAAGGTGACAAGCAACCACTGGAAGTGAGGACTTCACCCTTCTTACCAGAGCTCTGAAACTCGTCAAGAACTGCAGGGTTTCATCCAGAAAATTATGTCCTATTAGTCAGATTATGTTGTGTTTTACCATTGTAATTCAAACATATGCTGATAGTAATTGGCCAATCATCCCTGCAAGATGGATCCAGCATTTGAGGAGCTCTATTTCTTGCCACCTTGACAATTTCCATCTAAGGAACTTAACAGTTTTATTATTGTTGCTCCTGTGTGCTCAGTACTAAATAGTTTTGCTGGCTGGATGTTACTGTAAGATGTTGCAGAGAGCATCCCTCAAACCAGATAGTTCTGCATGACCATCTGCATGATAGTCCAGCATCTAGGAAGCAGCAGCAGGTCTTTCTAGGAAATAATGACTACAGTCAGAGAGCTCTATTCAGGCATAGAATTGCAGACAAAGCTCCTTCATATCTCTCAGCATATCTAGAACTTGCCTCTTGGCTAGCTAGATGCCTCTCATTTGCCATGCAATTTTTTAAGGACTTAACTCTTGCATCCTTAACTTCCCTGTTCAGCGTGCAGAAAAGAGTGTGCTGGGGATTCGAGCAGCTAGTGGGATGCAGAGTTAGTTAGTGCACTCACCAAACTCCTTTGTAGCCTCAGCCATAAAGTAACACTCAGGAGTCAGTTTTACAGCGATCACATGTGGTCTGACTGGGGAGAAGCAATAAGAGCTTGGTTCAGCTGTGGGCTCTGCTTGCAATTATGAAAGACTTCTTTTGGGAGCTAAATGGGTATGTGGTTTTAATAGCTGAACATTCTCCCAGGAGCTGGAGGGGCCTTTTTGTGTTTCTTTCTTTACTTCTTTTAATAAAGACAACAGCAGCTGGAAGCATTTCCTTGAAGAGAGCCCTTAGCAGTTTCTGTTTTGCTGGGGATTTTCTAGGGAGTGGATGGAAAGGTTTTACCCCCACCACAGGAGAACAAAGCATACACAGAGTGGTATTTCTGAGCAGAGTTAGAGAGATCTTCTGGTTTTATACAACTTCAGAGTTTAGCAGAACATAAATATTTTAATGGCGAATGGTTATTGCACTGCAATGGCCTGACTCCCTCTGCCTTCAGTTAGAGAAGGGAAGCAGAAGAGCTTTTCTTTGTAAACACATGCTTTTCTTTCCGTAAAGACGTTACTCGTGGGCGAGAGCCAGGGTGCGGCCCAGGCGCAGCGGGGGCCCCGCAGAGCCGGGGTGCAGACGGAGTCCTGCAGAGCCGGGGTGCAGACTGGGCCCCGCAGAGCCGGGGTGCAGACTGGGCCCCGCAGAGCCGGGGTGCAGGCGGAGCCCCGCAGAGCCGGGGTGCAGGCGGAGCCCTGCAGAGCCGGGGTGCAGACGGAGTCCTGCAGAGCCGGGGTGCAGACTGGGCCCCGCAGAGCCGGGGTGCAGGCGGAATCCCGCAGAGCCGGGGTGCAGGCGGGGCCCCGCAGAGCCGGGGTGCAGACTGGGCCCCGCAGAGCCGGGGTGCAGGCGGAGCCCCGCAGAGCCGTGGTGCAGGCGGGGCCCCGCAGAGCCGGGGTGCAGACTGGGCCCCGCAGAGCCGGGGTGCAGGCGGAACCCCGAAGAGCCGGGGTGCAGGCGGGGCCCCGCAGAGCCGGGGTGCAGGCGGAGCCCCGCAGAGCCGGGGTGCAGGCGGAGCCCCGCAGAGCCGGGATGCAGACTGGGCTCCGCAGAGCCGGGGTGCAGGCGGAGCCCCGCAGAGCCGGGGTGTAGGCGGAACCCCGCAGAGCCGGGGTGCAGGCGGGGCCCCGCAGAGCCGGGGTGCAGGCGGAGCCCCGCAGAGCCGGGCCAGTCGCGCCGCCGGCGCCCGAAGAACCAGAGCGGCTCGCAGGTGCGGCCGCCAGGGGGCGGTGCAGGATGAGGGATGAGGGATGAGAGTGGGAAATGCACGGGGCATGCCGGGCGGGAGGCAGGCTGAGGCCTGAGGGGTACAGGGTGTGGGATGGGGGAAACAGGCCCGAGAACCCCACAGTGGGTTTCCCGCGGTGCCTGGCAGTCTGCTTCTTGGCATTGCCTTCAAATTGTGGTGTTTGTCTTCTCTCTCTCTGGTGAATTCGCGATGGTTTTCAGAGGTGGGCCGGCTAAATGTCACCCGCAGCTGAGTTGCTGCAGGAGAAGCAGCCCTCGGGAAATTTCAGGGTTTTTTGTGAATTTAGGTTTTATTTTCTACAGGGGAAAAAATTGCTCCAAACTGTGAACCAGTGCGTATGAAAAGGACAGTAGCAGTCTCCCCAAATAATCAAGGACATTAAGAGTGACAGGTGGCAGCAAATCAAGCTGGTTGCTTGTTGAGACAGACATTTTGGGAACAATTTGAAGAGTTAAATGAATAGCTGGAAAAGTGACAAGAGACATTTGTTTCACAGAGTGTACGGGTGCTTAGCCCTGGATGGCAGCCGCAGCTTTGCCTCCTAACACTGCCTTTGAAGGAGCAGCTTCCCTCCATGTTTGGCATCAGAACCTCAAGACTGACCCTGGCTCTGCAGCGGACCTCCATGCACCAGGGATTGCCAAAGTTGGTCTCTGGAGAGAGCACACTACTTGTGTGGCTAGTGCTCACTGTGGCTTTGGGTGAATCACAGGCACACTCCTTTCAGAAAGCTCCCAATTGCTTGCATGTATACTTTTAACTTGTGCTTGCAAGCCAAACTGGAAACTGCTGCATGAAGTAGGCAATGAATGTCAGATTTGTTTTCTTCTGATGCTAAATAAGGACCATCTTAAAAGGAAGGGAACCAGAACCATCCTCGAAACTGGGTTTCCTTTGCTTTGCTTTGCAGACCAGTAATCAACTTTTCTTGGTACTGCCTGGTCCCCCCTCTGAGCTGTGAGAGTAGACATCCACCCCACCTGTGTTTTTAGGTGGCTAGTTGGTACTCAAAAGATGCTTTAATGCCAATTATTTGGTTTGGGAGGCTCATATATCTTATTGTCCAACTGTTTGTCCAAAAGCAGGCCCTGCTCCTGCCGGAATGCTTTTCGTGGGTGCCTGTAGTGCCAATGGGTAGGTTTGTTACAGTCTTGTGCACTGAAAGAGAAAGATGTTTCTGTGATGGAGCAGCATCTCAGGAGGAGATTTGGGGTGAGTGGGCAGCTTGCTCAGAAGGAGCCATTGAGACATGAGGTTATGCTTTAGATGGGCAGGTCTGACAGTATTGGGGCTGGGGGGAGGTAGTGGGAAGAGGATGTAGGAGACATGGGAATGTTCAGTTTGTGGTTGATTGGGACAAATGTGGTAGACAGGATGACTGTGGCTGCTGTAGAAAGTGGATAGGGTGTTGGCCATGCTGGCAAGTTGAGAACTTTTCTGCCCACAGCACTCATTTGACCATGTTGTCCTCTTAATTGCTTAATTGCCAGGCTTATGCAGGTCTTTTGTCTCAGTTGTTTGTTGCAGAACTGGAGGAAATACATTCTGTAACCGTTATCTCGAGTCCTGCCTTGTTTGCAAACACCGGGATCAGAGCAGAGTTTTTCTGTGTTTTGGTGGGTGAGTTGTTGACATTGGAGATCCAACAGTGTGGGAGAGGTTGTAGGAGGAGGACATGGGGTAGAATGGTCTTGCACCCTTTGCAGTGCCAGAGCATATTACAGCTCGCTGGTTGTGCTGATCCATCCATTGCTCCTGAAAACTCAGCTCTCCAAATCAACTGTTCCCAGTGCTCATGTCTAAGACATGAAATAAAATGAGATAAGCAAGTGATCTAAACTCCTCCCTCCACCATGCTGCACAAGGGGATCCGGGCTGGCCTGGGATTTCAGCAGCTCTTGGTGGCAGAGCCTCGATGTGGATAAAGACACAGTTTGATGATGTTCAGTTCCAGATAAGAGAACTGGTTCTTGCTCAAACTTTACCAATGCAAAATTCACAGAGAAGGGATAACCAAAAGCTAATTCCTGATTTATTCCACTATGAGGGAGGGCTTTTTACGTCTCCCTTTTTGCTTTCTGAACTGCTTGGCTGTTACAGTCTCTTCTCCCCTGCACCACCCACAGGGCTGCTGGGACCTCTCAGCGGGGCTGCACCCTGAACATCTCTGTGGTTTTACCTTTTCCCTTTTGAGTGTTTTGACTGGACGGTCAGCAAAAGAGAGTTTTCGGAGTCCATGAACAGCTCCCAGCTGCTTTCAGTGCTCAATCGACTTGTCTGCATCACTACATTTTACCAAGGATACACATGGTTTGGGAGAACTGAGCAAAGCCCCAAGAGGATGTTCATGTACTTTGAAGATCAGTGCTTGATGTTACGCCAATCCACTTGTAGCTAAACTCTGTTCTGGTCCAGTTTATCTATTCAGTAATGCTGTGGTCCCATTTTAAGGAAATAGGACACTATGGAGAACATTCAACTTAGGGAAACCTTTTCTGCATTTCAGAGGCAGGAGAACTTTTCATGTGTGCTTAATGCTAGAACCAGAGGCTGGCAGGACCTCTGTCCCTTTTTCAGGAGCCAAATTGGATATAGTCATAATGTGAATGTATTTTTATTGGCATTACCACAGGTGCACTGTTGCGTCTCAGCAAGGCAGAGGGGCTATTTTCAAACTGTTGATGCAAAACAAGCTGAAACAACAGCATCCATCACACCACCAAATTGTCATTCACAAGAAGTATGGAGGCAATTTTTGTTTAGATAAAATTTGCTGGTAAGACAGCAATGAACACGAGATATTCAACATTCTAATAAAATAGTAATGCTGCAGGCTCAGCGGCTCATGAAACATTTACAATCTGCAGCTAGTAAAGTGCAAACAAGAGATTTAAGTGCTGCTGTTGCTAGATGGATGGAAACCAGTAAGAAGATTAACGGAAAGATTATTCCACACAGGTTAGAATGAGGTTCATTAAATGCCTATCAGTTCTCTCCTTTGCTGTAGGAGACAGGGAAGTCTATAGGACTGCACCTGTTGAAGCAAGGCTCGTCCTCAGCGCCAGTGTTAAGCCAAATGAGCTCTTCTTTTCAGCCTGTAGTTTCTTTTGCTTCTCCTGTCTCCCTGCCTCAGGAGTTTGCAGAAGCAGCATTACCAGTACACTTGCAGATTGCTATTCTTTATACTTGAAACGACTTAGGTATCAACTTGAAATAGGCTCTGGAGGGTGAGATGAAGAAGAGGGCACAGCATACACAGAGCTCTCCCATAAGTTCAAGATAACCAGTGTAATTAAGGAGATTTCATGCACTTCCAGCCTGGGTGAAAATTACACACCAGGCAAATGATTTTATCCACTGCTTTTTTGGTTTTTAACCTCTGATCCATTTTATCAAGGACTACAGCAAATTTCAGTCATTCCTGTCACACCTAAGTGCTTCCCCATGGATCCTTTGGAGATTAAAGGTTAAAAGAAGGGTGTTGGATAAGATCAGACAGGGAAGCTCCCAGATGCCCCCCTCTGTGTTTTCTGCATTACTCTAGCTGAGTCATTTTGATTCTTTTCTAAGCAGTTCTTGTATAAAACAAGGAGCCCTTGCTTTTTGGTCTCTTAACTGTACAACAGGGCTCATTCACCAGGCTACTCTGCTTCTTTTCAATCTGGCTCATAGTTGTTAAAATTTGCATTTTAAGAAAAGCCCTGAGGCTTTCTGTACCACTGAATATGTGAGAAACAAACAAAACTTTTAAGCAGTAATTTCCTTCCTCTGCTGATAGAGAAACATCTTTTTTTTTGTGTCCAGGGTCCATGAACAATGTAGGCCTGTGCAACTCGGTGTCTTTTTAATACTGTAGGCAATAGCAATAATGGTCTTGGGTGAAACCTTGACCCTGTTGCAGTTAAAAAGTGCCCTTGCTGCAGGTTGTGCCCGTCATTAACTGCGATTTCACACTATGTACAGAGATAGATGCAATAATCCCACAAATACTAACACAAGCTTTGACTGGCAAGAAGAGACATATCTGCACTGTGTGTGGTCACTGAAAAATCACAGCAGTATTTAATTTGGAAAGTTTGGGTCCCTGTATTTTAGGACTATTCTCAATCCAGAAATACAAAGCAATATCAATGAAATGTAAAATGGGAACTGTCCTGCCCTGGTTCCTTGAGTGTGGTTCTGAGAGTAATGGTTGAAGAAAAAGGTCCATGGTTTGGGAATGAAAGAGAAAGGTGGGTAATTTCTGTGACAGACAGCAAAGAAGGCAAAATGCTTTTTGAAACAAGTATAGAGCTACTTAAGCTCGCAGATCACTGTTTGAAAGGCAGATCAAATTATTTGTGACACTTCTGTGAATTGCTGCAGGAGGTGAGGGTGGTTGGGGTTGCTAAATATAAGGGATGGAAGTTTCCTGAAACTATTCAGTTGCCAGCAGTATGAGTGGTGCAGATTGTATCTGTAGTCACAATGATGAGGGGAACTTATAGAGGCAAAGCAAACAGACGCACTGGAGCTGAAACAATAATGTAAGGACTTTTGGGCTTTGGGAGCTTGGAATTGATAGGACCTTAATTACTTTTAGCAGAGAGAAATATGGAGGGAATAATAAAATAATCTGTATTGCTGTTGGCTGTAGACTGTGGAAGGTTTAGCATACAGAAGGTCAGTAAACTTTAAAGAGCTTCTTAGGGTGAAGTTACAGAGATTTTGAAAGTACTGCAGCCTGAAGTTGTCATTTTAGCACCTCAGAAACAGATCTGTTTTAGGGAAGAAGAAGAGCCTTGGAAACAGGCAAAGATGAAAAGTTCAAGTACTTCCCAAAGTCAGTGCAGGGATTATAGTAGCCCTGTCAGGCTGTATTAGTTTGTCATCCTGTTATAAGACATTGCATTAAGGAAATGCAATAAGAAGGAAACAGACAACTGAGAAAACTGTAACATCTCTGTTATTTAAAAATAGTAGAGAACTGAATGTAATTATTGTGGTTGAAAAGTAATTGTCATGAAAAGTGAAATGAATAGATGAATGATGTTTTAAAGAAAAATTTGTTACTTTTAAAAGATAATTTTTACTTAATTTTAAAATGTTTTAAACCCCATCATGTTGTATTTGTTGCTGTGTTTTCAGTCTTCATTGAAAAACGAAAGACATTTTTCTCAGTAAGAAATGTGGCTGAAAGTATGCAAAATATCCAGGAAATTTTTTTGTAGTATTTTGTGTTTGGGCTTTATTTTGGAAAACAGGACTTCTGGCCAGCTCTAGTAACCTGATTAGATCAGAGCAATTAGAAAGGTAAGGTCAATTATTAGAGCTGTTTGTTCGTTAAGTCTGTGTTGCAATAACAGTATTCTCTGATCAAATTCCAGCAGCATTTTTCCCGTCTGTAGTTGAACTTCTCCTGAACACAGGGCAATTTGGGTAAAACTAAGTATGTCTTTCCTGCTTTCAGAATTCAAGCTAGGTCGTCATGAAGTATCTCATCACACTGTGTAGATCTAGCAGTATGTTTGAGTTCTGTCTTTCTGCAGAAGGCATTTGTAGAAATGTCTTTGCTCTCTGAACTCCCAAATCACTTTGGAGGCTGGGACAGATAAACCTAAAATCCCCAAACTGAGCAAAGCAAAACTGAGTACCTTTAATGATGTTTCTTTACCTGCTGGAGACTGTCTCGTTAGGGCAGGCTTGCAGAGCTTCTGTGTTTGATCTCAGTGGAAGCAAATGAGCTTCACCTCTGCAGGACTGTTTCTTAGTAGTTTCACTTCCAAACTCCTGTAGGAGAGCAATAAAAACCCCTTTTTAACTAGCCACATTTTAAATCATGCAAAAATATTCCAGAATTTTGGGGCAATGATGCTGAAGCAAGAACTGGCAGAAACTGATGGACAGGAAATTCCACCTGAATATGAGGAAGAACTTCTTTACTGTGTGGGTAACAATGCACTGGAACAGATTGTCCAGAGAGGTTGTGGAGTCTCCCTCACGGAAGATATTCAAGAACCATCTGGATATAACCCTGTGCAATGTGCTCCAGGATAATCCCACGTGAGCAGGGAGGCTGGAACAAATGACCCATTGTGGTCCCTTCCAACCTGACCCATCCTGTGATTCTGTGTCACAGGGACCAGTCTTATGAATGACTACTTCAGAATCACACAAACACTTCACAGGGACTTCCAAGGAAAACTCCGTATGTGGACTTTAAATGCTTCACATTTCTTTGAGCTCACTTTGAAGTCTGAGAGCCAAACCATAAAATGGTATCTGATGCTCTTAGCAATTATTGTTACTGCTACCAATATTATTGATATAAATAATAGCAGAAACTTCAGGCATAGGATGTGTCAAAGTGACTCTAATTTCATCCTGTGAGAAGCTTATACAGCTTCTTTTTAAATTAATGATATTTTGGTCAGTTGCTCAAGTGAGCATGCATAAAGGCTATCTTTAAAAGCAGAATGTTGTTAGCGTATGGCAGAGAGACTTTGTTTACTCTACTCGGGGAAAGCAGGCTACCTGTGTAATTATTTCCTTAGTGAGTCTGCATAAAACTTCTATTGCATTTAATTCAACACAAAACATTTTCTATATTTCATGTCATGGGTAGGAATGAAAATGAAGATAGTTCATCAATGCTGATATGTGATATAAAAAGAGCTGAGAAGCCAAGGGTATGAGAGTGCATAAAAATGTTTTGTGTCCTGACCAGTACATTGCTTAAAAAAAATTTTACAATCAGCCCCAATTGTTCATTCCTCCCATGCAGAAGATACTCACATATTCATTTTTAAAAGGGCAAATCAACCATAATTCAGTTTATAAACTGTGAAGCTGGTTGCGAATGTCTGGATGAATATTCATTAGAATCTCTTAATCTGCCATCGACTGTGATTCATTAGGCATATGTAAATATCACTCACTTTAATTGCCCCTAAACTGACTTAACATAATATTGTCATTAGCAAATTATTAGTTATTTGTGTAACTAATGGTACATTATGGTGTACCCGTTAAATCGCCAAATATATGATTACAATTATGATGATGTTTTATGCGGGGTGCTTTGTAAACTATTTGATGAAATATAATGGAGCCAAATCAAATCTGGTATGTTAATAGGACAGTTGTAGAACTTTATTATTGTATTTCTACACCTTGGTGACTGGTCTAATACGTGAGCCTTTACCTCACTCCGTGCTTCAATGGGTTATGGATGGGCTTCACTTTCCATATGCGAGGCTGGCGTGACATTCCGATGGCTGCTTACCCTTTGTTTTACCTGATGAACTCAGTTCTGGTTAATTATTGGTGAAAGTGCCCTAGGTTGCTGTGGCAAGACCTTTTCACTGAAAGGCCGGGGGGAGTGAGCAGAAAATACCACCTTTGCAACAAGAAGTGTTAACAGGCCTTTCTGGGGAGCACTGCTGTTGAGGTAGCAGTGCCTGTAACCTGCTGGTTTTCCTGTCATCTGTTAGTGTATCCTAGGACTTTGTGCTTTCCCAGCCTCTTAACTCTCGGCTCCCACTCACTTATGCGATGAGAAGCCTTGCCTGGAACGTTTGACCCACCCACTTTCCAGCACTTCCAATAGTTGTGCATTAAACAAGCAGCTTTTAAGATGACAAAGTTATGGTGGTGAAACCTTCAATTAGTGCTGTTAAAAGGATTTTAATTACAAGGCTAATGATAACTGGAATATGTTTGTGCAAAAGGGATGAATGGTATGCTCAAAGGCTTTTATTAAGTCTTGTGTCTACATGCAAATGTATTTATGAGCGTGTTAATGTTTATAGACCCAGGAAGTTAAGAAAGGGCTGTTTCCCATTGCTACATATTTATTCAAGATGCATTTAATATGGCAGTTACTTTATTTCTTTAAAAAGAGCTTATTAAGGCACATTTACTAGGAACTAATTAAAATGTAATGAACACAGGTCTGTTTGCAAATTAATATGAAGCCTCTGAAAGAATATCCGGCATCATTGAGTGGTTCTCCAGCCATTCCTGTGAGCCATGCTGCTCCACCTGGGACCTCGCCACTCAGGTGCTGCAAATTGGACTGTACCTGCAGTCAGTAACGTGGAGGCAGCTTCTATCAGCTGTACTTCTGCTCTTCCAATCAAACAAGACACTTCACTGTCAGTTTATACATGAAGATACCATGAATAACAAGGAAACTCTTGTACTGCATTCAAAAGACTTTGGCACAGATGCAAAATATCAAAAGATTGGTAAAATAAATGAACAGAAGGCATTGGAAACAGATGCTGAGGATGCAAAATGGAACTACCGCATTGGAAACCTAGTTCAAAAGGCTTATTTATTTGCAGTGTTGGCTAAAGCTGTGGCTTTCCACTGATTTAGCTGAAACCAGGCAAAAAGCACAGGGGAATTATTTTGATGTGACCTTAATTGTAATGATTTACCTTGATTCAGTTAGAAGCAGAGTTATGCTAAACCCCAGAAAACACCTCCAACATTTGGAAAACAAAGTAAAAAAACTCAGATGGGATTTGTATACTAATTTAATGGAAATAGTCCATATTCTTATGCAGACATTCCCTAAACTTTGCACATATCAGGTCTGGCCCCACTCCCAGGTGAAAAACAGACCTTTGGAACCAATCAAGGGAGCTCAGATGCTGTTCAGAGGGTATTTGCAAGAAACTCATGGCAAATTAATTGCAGAATAATTCACATAAATTATTGTCTGGGTAATTCTAAATAATGAGTTAAGCAGGAGGAAAGGACACATTATTACATAATTTGTTCCATCCTAACAGAAACATTAATAATGCTCAATAAGGGTAAAATAAATTGCACTTAGAGACTATTTAGTCCCATCTCAAACCTCACTGAAGGCAGCAGGAATGCTCCGCTGGGTCTGGTATGGACAGAATATGTAAGAGAGAGAGAAGCAGAAGATCGACTGGGAGATGGGCTGTGTAACAAATCTATTTCCAAGGCAGATATAAATGTCAGTGGGTGATGAGCTCTGCAAGGAGGGCAGCTGGCAAGCCAACATCCAGTGCCACCCTTTGAAGACCCCATTCTAGGGTCCACTGAGCTCCGCAGACTGTCCCTATGACCTTGGAAGGTTGCCTTGGTTGGAAGCCTTTGGAGGGTGAAAGAGGAGGAAGGGAGGAAATGGACCTTGGGATCATGTGTGGTGCTGTTATGCAGGACTCCAGACCTGTTTCCAGCTCTGTCACTGCAATGCTAGAAAACCTTGGATGGATTAGATTTTACTTCTCCTTCTGTAAAGCAGAGATAGTGGCGGGAAAGAGGCACAGGCTTGTGGATGCAAAATAACCTGGTTCGAGAGATTCCAGGCAACCGCTATGAATTGTCCATCTGAAGTAATCTGGTTTAACATTTTTTGCGTAGGGTTTTCTTCCTGCATGGATGATTTTGTAGATCTGCAGCCATACCAGCAATTGCATTGATGCCATATAGTGGGGAGAGGGTTTTATCAGCACCAGGGCAGAGGCTGAAATATTTTTTAGCAAAACTACTTGGGGCTACTTTGTAGAAGGCCTACTTAAACAAAATCTCAGATAAAAGTGAAGTGGCTGTGGCTGAGTTCACATGTAGGACAAGAAGTTTTCATTTATGTTAGTTGTTAATTAAAAAGGAAAACAAAGACAAGATAGTTTTGTTATGTTAGAATGTTTGAGTTGCTCGTTAGAACTCTTCCTGGTTAGTAAACCACCTGCCAGACTAAAATATAATAGTAATGAAACTACCATAATGTGATGATAAAATACAATGTAAAGTTGATTTTAAATATGAATGCTTGCAACATGAGTAAGAGGTACACACCTGAAAAATGTACTTATTGGTGGGAAGAAAAATGTTTGGGAAAAGAACATTTAAAATAGATATCATAAAACATAAATTACTCACTGAAATAAGAATGTTAGAAGAAATCTTCTTGAGGTGATGAAATATGTTGCCAAATTCCTGGAGTCGTGGGGCTGGGTTATGATGATAAGGAAGATGCCTTGAAGGAAAGTAATTACTTTGATCCTGTACCTGCGGTACTTTAGCTTTGCCTCTTGTTTTCTGCTGAGGAAGGCACATGAGCTTCTGCAGTAGGTTCACGTTTCGTGGCACACATAATCTTACTCATCCATTTACTCTTGGGGGAATAAGATTCATAAGACATTAATTATGTCCAGGGAACAGGGCTGCACATACTGAGGGAGGTTCAAAAGGCTGGTATAGCTTAAGCAGATTCTTACACTGACCTGCACACAGGCAGGAGGTGGAAGTTCTTGTTGGCCAGTTTCTCCCCTCTCACCTATCTCTGCTTCACGTGGAAAAAGAGACCAGGCTTGAACTCTCAGAAGGTACTGGCGAGCCTTCAAAAGCGTGAAAGTGTGTTCTACCTTACCACTGTGTTTGGGGCACACCTGCAGGAACCCACTTGCCGTTGTCCCTCTCACGTGTAAGACACATCAGTGCTAACACCACCCTGTTGCTTCTTGGAGGTGCTTCCTTCTTGGAAGAAATTTTCAGTCACTACCAAAATGACTTACCTACATCGAAAAGCACATTCTGCATCTGACCACATGGGTAGGATGAGCAAGGACAATGCCTCAGATGGATAGAGACAGATAAATTTGTGTCCCATGCAGAGGTATGGATGATTGTGGGTGGGGAGGGAGTTGGGGGAAAGAGGAACGTAGTGAGTAATTAAAGAAAACTCAGTTTGCTTTGGATCCTGACTATGATGGGCACCTCTTGTACCTTGAACAGTTTTCAAAGCTAACTCGCACTATTTCAGCACAGGCCAACTCAAGCCAAGGTGCTAGGTACACACAGCCCAGGATTTCTCCTGTTCTCCTAATTTTTATATAAGAGCTTGCAAAGGGCTCTCCTTTTATACAAGAACCTGAAACACAGACTTTGACACCCAAATCTCTATAGGACTTTTAAAATCCCTTTAGACTGCTCCAGTCACCTCCTTTTTTACATGCTCCTGGCAAGATGAGAATACATACTTCCTGCTATTACACAGGAAAAGGATACAGCTTCTAGACTCTGTTTTGTGAGAAAAGTATCTGACCTTCCCTTCTCCCATTGTGCAACATTTCGTAATATCCTGCTAGATGGGGGTGAAATGGTCTGGATTAAGCATACTCTTAAAATATTGAAAAAAATAGAAAAATTGCTATGTGGATTGAAAACACAGCTGGGGAACCTCTGCAGCAGTTGATGGAGAAGACACGGAGTGAAGACCTGATCACATGTTAAAGTACTGGTGCTTTCAGTCCTTGACAAGCTGATGCGAGAAAGCTGAGGAGAACTGCTGGGGCTGCTGAGAGCAGTGCTCACTGTTGGGGTCTGCAGGGTGCCCCTGGCTTCAAACCAGCTCTTGCAAGCCAGTTTTTGAAGGTGCAAATTCAGGACAATGATACGTTCTTGCTCTTGTAAATAATCCTTCAGATGCATATGTTAAAACCTGCTCATTACTATAATTACCCTTTTTTTTAGTACACATACAAAAATATCTAACATCAGGTTGTTTTCAATGAGGAATACGTGAAGGGGCAATGCAATGGCTGTAGTACTCTCTACTTGCTGATCATCTATGAAATCAAGACATATGTCCATCATGGAAAGTTTGCACCAAGGTTCACATTTTGGCTTAGGAAGAGATCTTTTAGGAGTCAAGCTTGCAGGCCTTACAGAAACAGAGGCCATGCTGTCACTATCACATTGCTCACCTTGTCTGATCAGATGAAACAAGGGCTCTCTGAGCCCAGGGAGTTTGAATCACAGAAAATCAAAATCCATTAAGTTGCAATGCATTCAAACCGTAATTGCTGCAGATTAGAATTCTGCGGAGAACTTTGCATAATGCCAAGAGGTGACCTTTTTCTGGGGTGCTCTCCTGCAATTGTTGGGACCTTGTAACAAATGCCTAGTGCCATTTAACGAAGGAATGACATATCTCTGATATGCAAATTTTTACAGCACAGCAATTAAGCGGTTTAGAATTTTACGACAGTGTTTGGGCTTTATACAACAAAAAAAGGGCCAATAAAGGGCTGTGATGGATGGGCTAATCCCCACTGGAAATATACCATGTAATCTCATGGAGACAATGCATTATGGATAGCATTGTGATTATTGGTGGTTAATATCTCCCCCTTCTCCTCCCACCCTCCCCTGCCCACTGCCTCCCCCTCCCCTGCTCACCGCCTGATGAAAACTGCATGGCTGCCACATTGTCAGGGGCACAGGCCTGGGATACAGATGGGAAAGTTGGGCCATTGCAATCTGCTGCACGCACGGACGACAGTGAAAAGGGGGCTTGCAGCGAGGCAGCTTGTCAGCAGGGGACAGGGCTGGGGTCCATATGCCTCTCTTCTTCTCCCTTCTGTCACCGAGTCTGCTGCCGTATCCTGCTGTCGGGGGACACTTTAATGATGAACATGTTTTAAACAGTTTTGCTTACCTAGCGACAGCTTTTCAGGGAAGGGGAGCTTAATTAAACACCTTCCACAGTTTCGGTGGGTTGTATTTTTCTGCAGGTGTCTGTCTGTCTGTGGGTCCATCCACTGCCCTCCCCCCTGCAGCCGGGCACTGGGTGCAGCTGCGGTCCTTGCATCTCGCCATCCTCCACCTACCACAAAGGGCACATCGCTTTTACTCCACGTGCCTCTGGCTGGCCATCCCTCTCCTTGCTGCTTGCAGCTTTTATCTGAGGTCTGCTGTGGAGCTGGTAGAGGTGTTTGTGTCAAGTGTGAACTTCACATGCAGAGTATGCACAGTTTCAAGCAGGGTGAGAGAGTTGTGATAGGGGCTGATCCTGAAGTGTGAGGACGTTTGCTTTGGACACACGATAGCATGATAAGCATTGGGAATTTTAACTGTGTTTTTGAAAGCAGCTTGTAAAATTAGAAGGAAAAAACATCTCTGACTGCTGTTTGGAGTGCCAAAGGAAAGTAGTTTAAAGCCTGAAGTCACTGTCTTGCTATTTGTTCACTATCTTAAAGAGTCAGATAAGGCTTGTTGTTTATCTTTTTTTTTCTTCATCTCGTATACCTTTGGTTAGAGCTGCTGCTGGAGTGATTAGAGCTGCTACTGAAGTACTTTTTTTTTTTTTTTTTTTTTAGGACAGAATAGAGGACTGGGAAAAATCAATTCAGTTGTTTCTTTAAAGTATTTCTTAGGTGACAAGAAATTCCGTCAGTATATGTTATGGCCTAAGTTAATTAAAGATTAATTTTCTGAAAACAGAAGTTCTGACCTACTTGCCCTTCCTGTGGAAAACCCCTTGGCAGTGGGGCTCTGGGAAGGAAAAGCAGCATGGGGATTCCCAGGCAGGGATCCTTAAACTGGCAAGTGTGTGGAGCAGGGGGAATGAGATGGGAAGTAGATGTGCTGGGGCAAATACAATCTCTCCAACAACACAGGGGCGCCTTCCACCAGGTCTGATTGACTCCTAGGAACCACAGAAAGCAGAACAGTTTGTATGGAAGGCACTGTTTCAGTACTAGCTCTGATTTCCCATTACATCTCCTTATGGTCCTTTCCCAAACAGTGTCCAGCCCTCACAAAAGGAAGTTTACCCTCACCCCTGCCATTAGGCTAAGAGGGGCCCTGAGTGAATGTGGTGTGCTCCTCTCCTTTAGGCTCTCAGAGGTACATCTTGTTGCTTAATCACTAAGCTGCCCTCTCCCTGACTATTTCAATGGAGAAAGTATTGAGGGCAACAGCTGAAAAAACAGCTGGACAGACAGATGTGTTGATGGGTATATAGCTGGATAGGGGGATATACAGATAGATAGACAGATATTGGGAAATAGGTATGGACAAGGATTTTAAACATCAAACGAGTCCTTTGCTAAGCTGGGAAGAGTCAGCAAGAACTGTCCTGCTTCAAACCTCAGATCTCAAATAAACTAAAACACTTCTGAACCCAGCATGATGGGCTATCTCTATTCTTGAGATACAAAATATCATCTGTGCTGGTTTTGGCCAGGACACGGTTAATTTTTTCAGTAGCCAGGAGGGGACATGGCTAAGGCCCAGATATTTTTCTGTACCACCTTATGTCAGTCCTGGGGGCCAAAGAAAGAGACTCTCTCTCGCTTCTGAGGAGAAGAGGTTCCTTCTGATCAGAAGAAAACGTGCCGAAGAAGATCTAGTATTGTTGTGAGCTTTCCATGTAAATTTTTCCTTTATCTTATACCGTTGTTATTAATATTGTTGCTGCTAATGTTCCTTTTCTTATCTCACTGCTGTTTCTAGTAAATTGTTCTTATCTCAACCCATGATCTTTGCCTTTAGAGCATCCAGCTGGAGGAGGAGTGAGTAGTGATGTGGTTTTAGCAGGAGTACTAAATTGGAGAATACCATTTCTAAACCACAACATCGTGTCATGCAGCAACTTTATTACAGTTTCCCCTACAGGATGGGCCAAAATAAAAATCCTGAATAGCTGGTGGTTTGAGAGTAACGTCTTTGCAGTTGTAAGTGGGAAGCCCTTGAAATATTTGGCTTCTGTGGTATTTTTAATACTGTCTTTTTCTGCCAGCTGACAAATGTATTTCCTGAAAGGGTCAATTTCTTTCTACAGCACAATGGAGATAAACAAAGGAAAAGAAGCACTTCTAGCAGTGAGTCTGTCTGTCTTTGAAGGAGTGACGTAAAAGAAGTGAGAAGGTTCTTGCAACTTTCGTGTTTTAAAATATGGCAGAAAATACAGGAATAAATCCCCTTGTATGACAGATGAGAGACTGTGCCAGGAGAAAGATGAGTAAGCCATCTAAGTAGCAATTTCCACTTTGTCGCTTTCGCTCCTGCGAGGAAGAGTCCCTTCACAAGACATTGCAGTTCCTATGGATGGGGAAAAGGGCTCTTAGCAGGTTAGTCACTTTGTCTCTGGGAGACCTTGGCCATGCTGTTTCCTTCAATCCACTCATCCAGACAACTTACTTGACAAATGTCTAACCTAGTTTTCACCTGAGCCAAGATGGTCCTCTGCATCTTCTCACTTGCTATGTCCAGTTCCTCATAAGAAGGACAACTGACCAGCTGGCAGGGATCACCACTCACTGCTAGTTGTCACAGTGGCAAGTGTAAAGTAATGAAGCCTGGAAACAATTACACATCTCTAATTCCTGATCCTGAATGGAAGTGGAAGAACTTGGCAATATTTGGTGTTCAATAAAAATACTTAATGGCACCTGGGTCATGCCGCTCTGGGGAAGCCTTCCCCTTGCTGCTATCCATGTGTGGCTACAAGTAAATATTTCTGTTGGCAACATGGTACAGCTTTATTGATTACGGCGGTAAGGGGTGTGAGAGGATGGTTGGCACTCGTTTACAGTAATGGAAGTACCTAACAATACTAACCAGGGAATCCCAGGCAGCACTAACTTGGTGATATCTTTAAGGATGACAAAATTAAGCTGTGATATTAATATCACCTGTTGCAAAGTATCAACAGAACTACTGAACCCCATAAGAAGACAAGAGTTCTCTCCAGCTCTGGGGCTCCCTCCCCTGCTTGGTAACATCTGTGAAACTTTTGCATTAGAATCTGAGTATCTAGAACAGGGATGGTGAGGTGCCATGTGTGAATCTTCAAGGAAAAGTCATCTTTTACTTGAATCTGAACAGAAGCGGAGTGACCCAGCTTATGTAATATGTGGAACTGGACAGATATCTTAATGAATTTAACTGAAAGTTTTTCCCAAAGTGTCAAGACTGTTCGTGGAGTGAAAAAATGTCACCTACAAGGTCCTACAGCTCTCAGCATTCGAACTCCAAATCCAACGTCACAATTTATCAGGTTTGTTGAAGATTTTGTGAAGGTTAGAAGCTCTCAAAGTAGCTTTTGTTTACAAAGTTGCAATGATTCAGTCATGGAAATAATCTGAAGTCACCACATGAAATAGTCTTTTTTCTTTGCTTTAAACTCTCTTGAAAGACTACAATAAATTAAATTAAATAATTTCCAGACATGAAAAGATTTCCAAATAATTTCCAAAGAGTACTTTGAAAATCACTGCCACAGCAACTGCAAGTCACAGGTCACAAGATGGTGCGCAGCATTCGAAAAAGGGGATACTGTTCATTTTGGTAATCTCCATGTAATAAACCTTAATATATATGCAAATTGCATTTCTACTAAGATATTGTACACTTGCATCTTCAGTTAGTGTTGCTTTGTATTTTTCATTCTTGCATTTTGAGCAGGCAGTAGATGTCATAACATCACAGTTCTGCTTGCTTTTCTCAAGTGTGCATAAAGCTACTCTTCTTTTGTTGCTCAGCAAAACTTGTGACATTAGGAAAGGTAACTCCCATGATGGTGGTGGCAGAGAAACTGTCTTCACCATCTTGAATAACAGAAAGGTGTATAGGTGAAATGGGTTAGACAGATCAGACCTGAGACCGTTTCAGTGCCCCAAGCCAAATGAAATATTTCCTGTTTGAATTATGAGCAACATAATTTTAATTTTAAGTTTTATGACCAAACACTGTCAGTGCTGTCATTCAAATCTCTGTCATTCCAGTGCCTGAAACACTATACTGGCACATGTTCATACCACAAATGTGTTGTGCTTCTTTGAGGACAACCTGTTCCTTCTATTTCTAAGGCAGGAAGGAAGGTGGGTGTTACAAAAAGAGATTGAATATAAATCAGGTTGTTTTCTCAGAGTAGTTTATTTTTATTAAGGACTACAATTATGTTACACTGTTTCCCATGCTGCCACTCTGAGAATAAGGAAAGTAAAAGTAAAAGTAAAAGAAAACCTAGAGCCGAAGTTCCAAAAGTCTGGGGATTTCCAGATCCCAGAGATGATAAATAACATGTTTTGGTTTGAGAATAAGCAAGTAATAAGTATGAAGAAAGCTTAGATGAGGTTGGGTTGATAAAACATCTTTCTGTAATGAAATGAAAGAGGCCAAATTTAATACTGACCAAATAGTTCGTTCTCTCAGAGTGGAGTGGGAGATGCATGACTTCACATGGATCTCGTTATCTTGGAATCTGCCTTAAAACTTGCCAAAATAATGATACAAATAAGAACAATATCTCTGGTTACAATGAAAAGAAATTGATACAATCACGAGTCTGTAATTCAAAACATGAGCTAACCTACAATTCACTGCAACTGCAAAATAGTGAGTAGGTTATTCCTCTGTGCTGCCTTTTTTTTCTGCCGTTGTTTTATTAGATGTGATAGTGGATCATAGTATTCAGCAGTTTTACCCAGTTTGATACTTTATGTGGGCATCTAGATCAAATTTGGATGTGTTCATCTTTCATATCTGCATGTTGTTCTGAAAAACAAATCAGCAACTTTAACATCACAGTGATTTGGGGCAGACTATTACAAGTATTTAATTTTGGTGGTATCACTGAAAGACTCAAGTGCTACTTAATTTGTCTGTATAAGAGGAAGAGGAAACCGGTTGGTGGTCATTTTTATTCATGCAAAAATGGAGCTTTCAGCTACAACGTTGCATCAGAAATGCAATTTTCTTGTTTCCTCTTACCTGCATCAGGTTTTCTTTGGTGTTATGTTTGGAGTATAATGTAATTATGTTCGCAGAGCTGCTGTAGGATTTTAATTACAGAAAAGAAAAACTTCATGGAAAGCCAACAAACTTCATTATATTTTTAATTAATCTTTTGATGTCTCTGGACCACTTCATGTTTCTGGAGTCAGTGTTGCTGACTTCCCTCCTCCACCATGGAGGAAAATCAGCTTATGGTTAGGATTATGGATGAGACAACCCAGGAGTAGAGGGATAAAAATCACATGAAGACAGAGTTTTAGCTCAGATAATTTCCCACTTTTCTCACTAACATCATGTGTAAGTTGGGATGAAAAGGATAAAGTGCATTTTTTCTGGAAGAAAACACAAAGGCACGGTGAGGTGAGTTAACCACCAGAAGGGATGAAGACGTGGAGTCTGAATTGGATGTCAGCATCCCCTAGGAAAGCAGGCTCGGGTCAGACAGGCTTAACTATGGCACTCAGATTTCTTTACTTCTAAGTATGAGCAGCCGCACGATGATTTACAGCCCTCAGATTTATGCACTCTAATTTCTCGCACTTCGTTAATTTGTCTCATGCTCCTGAGCGTCCCGGGCTCTGCCGCGCTTAAACGGCTCATTTTTCTCTACCTTAGTCACAGCCGGGTGACAGCCGCGGTGGCGAAGCGACAGCGGCAGGCGGTGATGGATGGCAGGGGAGAGCTGTGCGAGGAGAAGGACAGGGGAGGGCTCCCCGGCTGGGAAGGCGGGGGAGCGCTGCTCCCGCACGCCCCGCTCCCTCCTGGGGGGACGCTGCGCGGGGAGGTGGCACCCGGGGGTGCTGCGTTGTGGCGAGGCCATGAGCCACTGCAGTCGATAGATGGCACTGCTTGGTTTGGTGTTACGGTTTTGCGGCATTGGGAAGACAGGCGGGAAGCTCCTGGAGTTGGCAGCTTAGCCAGGCTCGGCTCTGCCTGCTTGGACTTTATTGAAGGAGCTGTTATTAAAACAATTAAACCAAGCTCCCCCGTCCCCGCCGCACCCCCGAAGGGGCTGGTGGCCTCCCCACAGCAGCGGGAGTGGGGCAGCCTGTGGCGGGTGACGGCCTTCCTTCCTCCTCTTCCCGCTGCCTCCGTAAAACCACAGATCCCGGTTTGAAAACGTCTCCTGTCCTCTTGCGAGCTGATCCGCTGGGAAGGGGGGAGCATCCGGGGGGTCTCAAAGGCTGGCCCAGGATTTGTGGCTGCCGTCGGGCATCCGGGCTCAGGAGCAGGGCAGCTGGGGGAGCGCGGGGACTTGTGAGCTGTTAACAGCCCCTCCGATTCCATGTGACATCCTTAGTCCGTCCGAGAACGCTTCCCCCTGGCCCGAATTGACCCCGGATACCAAAAACTGGTAGAGTATCTGGAAAGCGGCCACATTTATTCTTATTTTGAGAGAGCTTTGAAAAATACCCAGTCAAAAAAGCCGGGAAGAGTGGAACAGATATTTGGAGTTGCCAAAGAAACTACAAAGATTACAAAATAATCAAGGGTTTTTAATCTTCATTAGCACAGCCCAGTGTACTACACTCAGTTCGCACGTCTGTGGACCTTTACCCCACCTCACTAGGGCTGCACCCACCATTGCTAATATTTGTTTGGCCGTGTTGCCCATAGCAAAAAGTGTCCTGTTTTTTAAAGGATGCATTTCCTAAACCTCACTTCTCCCATCATTAATATGGGCGGGCACAGCATGATAAGGTAATTTTTATGGAATACAATTCAGACAAATTGAATTTGGAAAAAGCATCCTGCTAAGATGGTGACTGATTGATAAAACTGTATTCATAATTAATACAGCATGGACCCTATTCCAGTCTGTACACACTCATTCGTAGATTTATTAATTGACAAATGTATTAATGCACTTCAATAAATCATTTGTGCCAGGGATTAAATATATCCAGTACTACTAACATTGCTTATTTTGCAGCAGAACCTTGGAGACCTTGTGAGAGATGGCACTCATTTTCCTAGGTGCTGTATGAATACAAAAAAAAAAAAGGTGTCACTGCTCTACAGGAATGTAAGAAAACTTGCAGATTGGAAATCACTTGAACGCAGACTCAGAGAAACCCAAATGCACTTGAAATCCCAAATGCACAGTTGGCAACTAGCTTTGGCCTCTCCTTCATTAGAAAATGCTGTAGCAGCCCCAGACCCGCTCCAAATCACAGCGGTAGACGGGGGGGAGTTAGGAGGGGGTCCCAGCCCTGGCTGGGTAAAGCCACCTTTGCAGGAGGATTGTTAGCGAGTTGAGTGGGAACAGATTGCATTTGTCATGTGCTGGGATTTAGTTTCCACATGCAGTCTGGTGGGGGTTTTCAGCATTGCTCCACAATGTAATTTGTGGTTTATTCCGTGGTTTATTCCAGCAGCAGTGCTGAAATCAGGTTAGGCTTGCTTCTTGATGTTGCAAAATCTAAAGGTGGTTTTTGTAGACAGAAGGGTGTACTTCCTAACACAGTTCTTATCAGGACTAGCCAGCAAGGTCATGAGGCTTTGAGTGAGGATTTTCTTATAATAGTTCTTCGTTGCAGATCTTTCCAAATCAGCAATGAGAGATATTCCCTTGTAAGAGGGAGTGAGGATTTTTTTTGCAAAGTTTTATCATGTTGTACTCTAACAAACCTTCCTAGATGATGGTAATAGGAAGCATTTCTTATACAGTAATCATCCCAGGGTACAGCAGGCATGAGTGTGCGGTGGTGAGGGCTTTGGCAAGGAATTCACTGCGGTTCACTGCCGATTAGAGCAACAAGAAAGTTAGTGAAGTTGCAGCACAAGAGAATGACAGATAAAGCTGAACACAAAGGCAGAGATTTTAGTAACAGTATTTGAGAACATGTTAGTACAAGAACAACTGAAAGGTGTTAATGCTGTGTTATTGAAGTCATCGGGAAGTTAGCAGTACTGAGCAGAGTGAGAACAATTGTTATATCAGGGCCTTCCTTACAATCTGGCCTCCAATTTTGCTGCCGCTGGCATGCAGAGTTAGTTAGCAGGCAGGAGAAAGGACGTCTGTATAAAATACAGCTTTAACACCGGAGACAGCTTGCAATGTAGGCAAATCCAAGACATCATAAACAAAAGTAGGAAAAATAGATAATGACAAAAGGCAAGAAAACCACCTTAACCCCCAAATGTGTAACTGCCCTCAAGCTGTCTCACAGATTTGAACTCAGTAGGAGCCATGCAATGAGGCAGTAGTGTGCAGCTCATTGCTCCTAACTGAGTGCTGAAATAATACACTTGACATTAGGTTTGTATATGGTGATTTTTGTATTATCAGCGGAGCATATGTGGATATGCCCAGGATGGCAGGAGAAATTAAGTACTTCAGTCAGGTATAACCCAATGCTTCTGCAAACTGGCTGAGTTTTGCTGAACCTGCTGAAGCTCCAGCAGTCCATACCATAGGAAAGTGTGATCCAAAGCTGTTATGTACCTGCATAACTGTTGCTCTGTATACAGCATTGCTCTCTGTGCCACCGTGTACTGAGCTGCTTGTTCAATTGCCAGCTTATAAAGAAGTACAAAATGCTGACTCACATTCCAGTCACCACGGTTAAACTTAGTAGGAAAAACTTCTCAGGTGCGGGAATTTTCTATTTGATTTCAAATACTATATGTGGACATTAGTTGTGCTTATTTCCAGGAGATGTCAAAGCCAGAGTGATGCATTGAGAAAAAACCTAAACTTTGCTGAGAGTGCTGAAAGTTCAGGGGAACTCAGCTGCTGAAGAATTACTTGATAATCTGCCACAGGTATCTAAAAGAATAATGAAACTATTCAATGAGAAATAAGTTAAATTAGAGACTATTGCCTATATTTTTGATTTCCACAATCTGCTGGATCTTTAACTTAAAACTTTACATCTTTTAGCAGAAAAATTAATTTCTCTTTCACAAGTTCCACTTAGATTTTGTTGCTAATAAACCCAAGGATGTAAATACTATTAAGTACAAAACAGCCTGCTGCATAATTGTTTCAAAGCAATTACAGATTATATCGAGCCATTCGTTGAGCAGAAACAGTTTTTTCCAAGGCACCAGCTCCCTGTACCTTGAAATTTTATTAGTCTAAGAATTTCATGCACCATATGTTGTAATACGAGACTAGCTGCAATTGAACAAACAACTTTCTGATATATAAGTGAATGATAACCTGATTTTAAATGTGTTTATCTAATGAGATAGTAACTGTAATTTACAGCACATATAAAAACTCCCACTGTTACTCCTGGTGCACCTTTTGGCTAAAAAGGGTGATGCGCTGAGATATGCTAATGAATATCATCTTGGTTTTTACCAAGTCAGTAATAAAATTTGCATTTGATATTGTGCACAGTAAACTGGGTTATTAGCCTTGAAAATGAGTCTCATAAAATTTAAATATAGGCTTAAATCATATTAACTGTCCTGTAGATTTTCTGAGAGGCTTTAAAGCATTGTGCTCTCATTCTATAGCATCAAGCATGCAGATGTCATTTTGCCTTCAGGGGTGCCCCAAAATACCCACTTATTGGACCCTGCAGGATGAGCAGAAGATCGACCCCTTCTTTCATGCTTGGGGAAGCAGAGGTAGTTCTGGGGCTGGGAAAACTGCAGTGGGAAGTGGGGGAAGGAAAGGGGAGAAAGTACAGTTGCTAAGGTGCTGCCCGTGGGCTTGGGCAAGACAAAGCAGAACATTCATCCTGCATGTCCAACCTCACTGGTCTGATCACCCATAACCACGTGGGTGGAAATGTTTCTGTGCTGGGGCCATGTCTGGTGCCAAAGTGGTTCTGTTGGTTCAGAGGAATGCTGTTTCAGCTGAAAGGTCACAGAAGAGACAAGAATTTGATCCCTCGTGTTTTGAGTGAGTAGAAGGTACTGGAAACACAGATGGATCTACACTTGACAGATGAATCTGATTCTCGGTACCTTCAGAGGGCAAATTGTTGGAGAGGGAGATGGGCAAAGTTGAAGCATGATGGCCTGTCTCCAATTGGAGGGAAGCCCTAGTCCCAGAAGTGTGCAGGGACAAACTGTGCTGAGCTTGGTTCTGTCCGGCTCTAGATATTTTTGTGCACATCAAGGTTAGGTCTTAAACACTTTAGAACATGTCTTTAAAAACTTCTGTCTGTTTTAAAAGTAAGGCTGCACACAAAGAGATTGCTTACATGGTATGCCAGACCTTTTAATTCACTTTCTGAGACCAAATCTACTTCTAGTAAAGGTTGATATTTTCAGGGAAAGGAGGACATTTCTTGCAACCGTTGTCCATCACCAGTGCAGTGCTGTCTCTTCTTACTTAAGAGTCTATTTAACCATTTATGCTTCTCTTTTACCCACCATGATGTTGTAACGTTTGCTAGAAATCAGACTCTTTTTTCCAACTGGTTGCTGTGATTGCTGTAGGTCAGAGGGTAGGTTTAGTTTAGCTATTAGGATGGATTTCTTTACAGTGAACGTGGTGAGACACTGCCAGAGAAGTTGTGGATACCCCATCTCTGGAAGTGTTCAAGGCCCGACTGGATGGGGCTTTGAGCAACCTTATCTTGTGGGAAGTTGCAGAGGAGTTGGAACTAGATGATCTTTTAGGTCCCTTTTAGCCCAAACCATTCTACAGTTCTGTGACTGTCAGAAAAACCTTGTCTCAGAAAGGAGCCTCTGTTTCAGTCAGTCAGGTAATGATAGCATTGCATAATATTATTATAGTTGTACTACTGGCTATATGTCCATCTGGAAGATGTTGCCACTTTGAAGTGATGCAGAGTCAACATATATTCTGTGCTAAAAAATGTAATTAACCTGTTTGCTTATCTGTGCAAGGTTGTCTACTCTTACTCTTACTCTTACTCTCTACTCTACTCTTATGACACAAGCATAATAGGGATAAAATGAGAGTCTTGTAACAAATTATGAATTCTCAACTCTTCTTATCAATGAAATTGTCTGGACATGGTGCAGAGTATTAAACAAGCAGCTCCAAAGCATGGTGCCCGCTGCCTTCAGAGTGGGGCTTGCGGTGACACTGAGAAATCAGCTTTAAATTCTGATGTATGAGGTTGAATATCCCAACCATGCTGCTGCTGGCATTTATTACTAGTAACTCCAGGAATTCTTCATAGTATTATTATCAGCAGCTTTTAAAATAAATTTTTTTTAGCACAATCAGTGTTGCAAGCAGCACATACATAAGCAGGAACATGGTTGTCTTCTGCTACTCACTGAACAAAACCAGTATTGTAATACCAGGACCCCATGATGCTTCATCAGGCTAGGCTGACTGCCAAGAGACCAGGCCTTGAAAAGTGGAGGGGAAAGGAAAAAACAAAACCAGAAAAGATAAGCAAAACATTCTCCTAGCCTAGAAAATGAAGGATTTCCTGACAGTGCAGGAAAATTTCTCATCTAGGTGCTGCATCCTTAGGCAGTTAGCACTGCCCTTCCCACAGTACTCTGTCTCCGTCTGTTCCAGTGTATTACGATTTGGCAGGCGCCCGAGCTGCATTATGTAGTGTTAAAAGAGACTGACACTTCCTTTGGCTGAGACGTCTTTCCCGACTGAGCCTTCCCCGCTCAGCTTAAAGAAGAGGAAGTACCAGGCTGGTTCCTCTTGTTTGACTGCTAATGACCCAGCTCCACGGACCACCTAGCAGGTCCTTCCTGGTATGGCTGGCTGAGGAATTAGAGGATTGCTTTATTACTACGTTTATCTAAAGCAACTGTAACATTTCTAAATAAAGGATTCCGCAGGAGAAAAATGAATATCTCAAATGTTAATTGCCAAATTTGGTTTTGCTTGACTTCTATGCCACTAGAAAATTTTTCTTTGGGAAAAGGTGATGACACAAAAGACATAACTAAGGGCTTGGATATTCACTGAATAGTTTTGACTTCCTTTTGTCGTTAAAAGCAGCTGAAAGGAGCTCTTCATCATCATTAAGAGTCCCATGGTGTCATGACTATGAGCTCTGCTTGAGGGATTGTGTCTGCCTGGGACAAGCACAACAGTATCAGAATAAAGTATAAACCCTGATTTCATCCCTGATCTTCCTGAAGGCCTGGGCTCCTCCTGGCAGAGATGGCTTCTCTTTCTATGCAAGTATCATTCAGGGCAGGGTGGATGGAGAGACATGGTTTGGTGGCAGGGGGCAGATTTGAGGCTCCACTCACTTGCTGCCGTGGTGCAGAGTGAAAACCACATCTTTAGACCGCCTTCAATCTAATCTCTGTTGCAGGCATTTCATGCCAGAAAATATAGATTTTTAATTTACCTATGCCAGGATGGCGGCTTCAAGTAATTTTTGACTGGCTACACTGATTTGTGGAAATAGCAATGTAAAGGAGTTAACACCCAGAGAAAGGAATCTGGTTTCAAGATAGGTCGCAAGTGGAGGTAGAGTACCTATATTACGAGTAAGTTACTCCCTTTAGTTTCCTGGCTGCTCACCGGTAGCATTAAAGTGAGGCACCATTGCAAATCAGGCATGTGGAAGTCATCATGTAGAGGTTTTTTCTTCTTTAGGTTACCCTCGTGTATCCTCAAAATATGGAGGATCCTGTTCATTTTAGCCCTCAGTGCTGGAATGCCTCTGTCTGTACCAGCATATTCTGTCCCCATTGTCGCTAGGAAGTGTAACAACACCGGTGCTTACAATGGTTTATTAGTTGATTTATAGGGGTAAATCAGGGGTAAATTGGGCCCTTCTTTAGCAAGCCTTGAGTTCACAATGCCAAGATATGCTGAGCATAAAAACTCATGCCAGGAAAAAAAAAGGGCCAGAACAATAGTGACACTGTGTGGAGCCAGGTCCTATATGCAATCACACAATCTCAGGAGGTCCGTGAAGAAAACACAGCATGCAGGATGGTGGATGGGTGTGTAAGCATAGTATTACCTATTGTGTTGTCTCAGAACCATGTAAGTATTTCTGGGAAAAAAAAAAATGAACATGCTGTTGTTTAGTGGGAGGAAAGAGAATTTAGGGACAACTTTTACTAAGCCCAAAGTCAGATTTTCAAATTTGTCATTACACTCAAGAAAACAGAAGAACGTGAAAAGAGAAGAATTGAAAGGAAAATTGTGTGACAGTTTTGTTTGGACCACTACTTTTTTGTAAAAATAACTATTTTGCCATTTCTAGAAATCATATCTCTTTTCAGTATTTCTAAATATACTGCATATTTATTAAGTGTTTATAAAGGCATGTAAAAATTACTTATATATATATATGTGTGTGTATATATACAGATAACATATGCATACATTGTGTGTAAATTAAGACTATTTCTCAGGTTTATGCACACAGCTAGAAAAAGCCAGACTTCACCTTGGAAAGTTTTTGATGAAAAAGGCAGAAGAGCTTGAGTGGGAAACTCTATCCCCTTGTTTTGTCAAAGTGCTATCACTGTGATATGAACAGCCACAAAGTTTAGGTGACAAATCAAAGTCCCAGTATCACAGAAAGTCTGGCAGTGCCATCAGCCTAGTTAATCTGTAGTTAGTCCTGTAGCTGTAACTTCATGTCAGGAGCTGAAGACATCCAAGTCTAAGATTGTGCTATGCTGGAAAAAATTCCTCAGAAAATTTCAGCCTTCTAGCGGTAGTAGAAAAACTGAAGTTGAATCCATGTTAAAGGATCCTCGTGTCTCTGGCTTTAAAGTTCTGATAACCTTCATGGCTATGTCCAGATTGTAGACCAAATTAGGTCTGAGGTTGGAGGCTTGTTGGAAATAACTGTGTGCCTCTTGCCTTGAGCTACCCAGCTTTCATCCCTTGGAAACTGGAACACAGGAGGTGCCATTATAGTGTGCATCAATTCTCCATCTTCTTGTGTATCTGAAAGGTGGTAGATGCATGTGCCTGAACACAGGAGTTGAGAAACACTCTTTTGTCCTGAATAGTCTGTACTGCCTTTTCGCAGGTAATTTTATGCCCTTTCCATGGGGAAGAGAATAACAGTGACACAGGGAGAAGTTAGACGACTTAGAAGATAAATTCCTCAGATCTACTGAGGAGATAGAATGGGTCTGCTCTGCTGGAGCAGGGGGAAAAGGAAGCTCAGCTCCTCAGCAGCATGGCTCCAAGTGTCCTCATACACACCAAAGCAAGCTGGACATACATGTTTCACAAGTAAAGTCTGTGTGTCAGTGGCAATATCTTTTTTATAGAATAAGCATCCCACTTCAGCCAAATGCAAACTAGCAGTCTGTACACAGTCTGAAGAGGCAGTCTTTGTCCCCCAGATGAGCAGGTTATAAAGTTTTAGCAACTGTAAATGTTTAGCTGATGTTTTAACTCAGCCAATCCACGTAAAACAAACAAACAAACCTCAACACCAAAATATTTTGAAGAACTGTTCTCCACAAAAGCAGCCATAGTTATAACAGGATACAGCAGCCTGAAAGACTGCCCATTTTATGGCACAGTGCATCCTCTCTCAAACTACTCAGCACATCTTCTCTCAAAGGATGCAGGACTGCTTAGCAAGCAGGGTGACCTGACTACAGAGTATGTAAGAGAAGGCAGAAAGAAAAGAATGCAGACCCATATTCATGGGTTTTATATGGTGGGGGTTTTTTAAGAACAATTTTCTCCTACAAAATTTCTAAAAGTGGTCACTTTTAAAAAAAAAATTGTTTCTAGAATAGATTCTCTTTTCTGTGTGAATGAGTGCAGTCAACTCTCCTCCTATGTGCTGTTTTGTTTCCACTTTATCTGAAAAACACTGTGCCTGTGAAACTCCCTTTTTGAGTAAGAGAAGGCTTCTGGCCCACTTGATCACTGTGGGAAATCAGGAAATGAGCAATTGGGCTCAAACCCCAAAAGAAAGTGAAAAAAATAAACCAAGATTTTAATTAGCTGTTTGTTTGTGTGGACTTCGCTCACAATGTGTGTGATGTGCAATGGACCATCTTTTACCCCTCTGGTATTTAGACAGCACTGATGATACTGGGTCAGTCTTGCCTGAGACCTGGGATGAGCTCCTTGGTAGCCCTTCAGTCCCAATGCCAGAAGTCCTTTCACTTTGACTGAGTGCTTGCCCAAATCTTCCTGCAGAACCCTCCACAAGGAGGCTGGCTAGAGATGCCCATCCCCACCTCAGTCCCAAGGGTGAGCTGGAGCCACAGCCTCTGCCAGACAGATGCTTGCAGGCACTGCTGGAGAAACTCAATACAGAAATGGGAAATTCCTACAACTGTGTAGTTTTGGAGATGAGACCAATTTACTTTTAGCCTGGTGGGAGCCTGATGGCTGGTACTGCTGTACCTCTGCACCTTCCCTGGGCCATTAACCATCTTTGCATCTAAGATGGACTAAGCAATGGATAGTCTGGCTTGTTCCTTCGTGCATGATAGAAACAGACATTTCCTTTCCTGACCTTGGTGCATGCACAGTAATCCCCGTGTCACTGGTTTACACTGTTAGGCAGCACCTTATGTGTGAGTATTTTCTTTAAAATACTTGCAGATAGAGCGTGTAAAGGAGTGGCAGCTCATTCCCTGCTTGCCTTTTAGCCTGTGGGACATTCCTTTGCAAGCCCAATAGCCGCATATGGCATTTCTAATTTCAGCTACAGTGATATAAAAAGCACAAGGACCAGTTTCCCCTGAAGCCATCAAGATTCCAGGTATTACTTCATGAGGCGTGATTTTAGTGTAAACTCTGTCAGAGTTTTAAGGGGGATTTTTGCAAGGCTGTATATATATATGAACAAGGGTCATGAACTCTGATCAAGAGCAAGCCTGGTAGCCCAAAATAAATCCCTTTACTCACATAGTCTTCTATATGAAAAAAGGTGGGGGAAAGCAAAAAGGAAGGAAGGAAAACCTTGTCGATTTTGGCCGATCTGAATAGTTTTCCATATGTTAAAATAAAATATTCATCAAATATAGCTTTTCTGGCCTTGGCTCTATCACCAAAGTGAATTTTATTTACATCTCTCTGAGTCCTACCGCAGCCCAGCATGGTTGTGTCTGCCTTAGCTGCAGGCACGTTTCCTCTCCCTGGCTCCAATCCGCATCGCTTCCCTCATTCGAAATGTTAACAGAAGGGACAAAAGAGATGGACTTTCAACTGGTCCTCACCACTGATGTGAACTGCACTACCGACAGTGCTCGCCAGGTTTTGCTGGCGATAGGTGCCTGATCCAACAGTGCAAAGGGAGCAAAATATTCTGCCTCTTAGGAGAGTGCAAGGCACCCAACCCACCAGGGAAGCAGAGTTGTGCCCACCACCCTCCCACACTAAAACGTGACACCCAGCGTGTCTGCAAGTGTTTAAAAACCCCTCCGGGCTGGGGGGGGCCGCGGGGGGTTAATGCAGAGCTGGGTTGCCACAACACTGGAGGCATTCAGAGAAGACGGCTGCGGTTGCTGCATAGGCACATTTGGCCCAGGTTGCCAAAGAGGCTGTGTGTGTTACTGCAGAGGAGTACACTGCCTGCCACTGTTGGGCTATTAGTATGGAAATGAGGCATGTGTGTGACAGGTGGCCTTACAACCAACACAATTAACTTTCTCCATTAGCTGACGCACTGACAAAACAGATGCAGCATCAATAAGCACCAAAAAACCCACAAACACTGAATAGGAATGACACGTTGCACACCCCTATTATTTATAAGGAGGAACAGCATAATTTCTTTGGGATTCAGTGGTGAGTAGGAAGTGGTTGGGTTTTTTTCTCCCTTGATTATGATGTCTGTTTGCTTTCTTAAGATTATCATTTTAATCTTGAACTTTATAGAGGCATTGCTGTGAACTTTAAAGATCTCTCAGCGATGCACAGAAGTCTCAGGAAGGTTTGTCACAGCTGTGGTGTAGGAAGAACACAGATCCTTTGATAGGAAATAATTCCAAGTTGCAGAAGTCATCTCACCACGTTCTGAACTATAGAGAATCACTTCCCAGCCCTCCAATACAGCACATTTTAGTTGCCTCTGACAACACTGGTAAGGACAGTTAGGGTGGAGCAGCTGGTCATACCCCTAACATGAGTTAAAGGGCTCATGGCTCAGCTGAAAACATGGGGCTGGGAAGGAGCACTTGGCATATTAGATTGCAGCAGAGGAGCATGTCATGTTGGCTTCAAAGAAAATCAGCTTAAATACTGGTTGCTCCTAAGAAGTGAATAAAAAGAGGGGATAGTTGGTTTTGGTTTTAAATTTCTGGTTTGGTTTTTTTTTTTCAGTCAAGCATCTCCTTCTGACAAGGCATATGAACCATACTGGGAATTTAAATAAGAGCAACAACTTGAACCGTCTGAAATGCAGAACTGTAATGTAATAATGAAAATTTGCATAACGGCCTCCTTATGTCAGCTGGTACCTCGTGAAATATTTAGGGATGCACTGAGTAGTATCCTTGGCACATCCAAATTCTCGTTGGCCTTTGGCTCCACTGGTCTACACCAGAGTTTTCCCAGGTTAAAGTCACTAAAGATCTCATCCTGTATTATCCCAGTATGAAAATGTCCTGGAACACAGCATCAGCTGTCTGGTTGCCCTGGCAGCAAACTAATTCATGGCATATGAATGGCCTCCAATTAGGAGGATGTTTGAGGAGATAAAGCACTCAGTCTGTAAACCAGTCCAATACTGCCCTGATTAAAACCCACTGACCATCTTTCACTGGCCTACAAAGCCAGTGGGAGTGGGAGTCAGCACCACATCACAGACAAGGAACTGCTGTCCTGACTGTGGAGATCAGTGCTGGACTGTCTCCAAGTGCCAAGATGAGCTGCATCAAGCTGGTCAACTTCTGCAGTGATGAACTGCTTCCTGGCCATCCATCTGCCTTGCACTATTTTCAAGTGCACAGAGAATTCTGACTACATTTTACAGCTGCAGATTTGGAGCCAGGCTTTTCTCAGTGGTTCTGAGCAACAGAATGAGACGCAACTGATGCACAGAAAGTTCCACCTGAACATGAGGAAAAACTTCTTTGCTGTGTGGGCAACTATGCACAGATTGCCCAGAGAGATTGTTGAGTCTTCTTCACTGGAGGTATTCAAGAGCCATCTGGACACAATTCTGGTCCTGCTTGAGCAGAGAGTTTGGACCAGATGATCAATCCACTGTACTCTCTTCCAACCTTACCCTGCAACAGGAGAACTTCTTGTGATAGATCTAGAACTTCTTGGATAGATCCAGCACCAGGCTGGCCATGGTGGAAAGCATGAAATCTTACCTAGAAAGTAGTAGCTCTCTCTCCATAATAATTACACAAGCTATTAATTTTATTATTTTGTGTGGCACCTTGGGATACATGCCATGAAAGACCCTGCTATTAAAGCATACTTTAATTGATTGAATTATGGGACATCCAAAGCACAAAACCCCTGCTAGTCTAATTAGATGCCCTAGGTTATGCATTTTCTTCTCTCTTCACTCTAAAGCCAGTTTCCAGCTCTGGTATGCAGGTGTCTGCACTGCCAAGCTTCACTCTAAGGACCTTGCTCCATAATCCAAGCCACATAAAGCTGGGTGGACTTTCCCATCCCACACATCTGCCTGAACACCTCATGGGTCTCAACATGTAGGTGTTAATGACGTGGCGTGAATGAAGGTGTCTCCAGGGATGGGGATGTGGAATGGTGTGAAGGTGGGTTGTTCTTAACTTGAAATTCCCATTTCACTGCCTCTCTGTGACTAAGGATTGCAGCTAAGGTGATCGACAGCCAGCCAGCCTCTTGACTCAGGTCAGGTGGCCTCTTCCACCTTGGCTCTCATTTGGATGGAATGACTGAGTTATGGATAATAACACAACTGAAATTTCCTGGTTGTCCTTGTTCCCACTTGGTGAGCACTGTCTTAAAGGTTCATGGAGCATAGTTTAATCTCCTGGGTTTTGCCAGTTTTATAGCTATGATTTATTTGTGCATGATTTATTTGAGGCTATGAGCAAGGTTTTTAGAAGGAAAGGAGGATTTTCAGAAAGTATGACAAAACAAAGAAAAGGACTTTTTTTTTCTGGTGTTCATTATATCTATTTGGCAATGCAAATAAATAGCCACTTGTTCACGTGCACATGTGGAAACATGCATTTCAATAAATGTTCTTAGAAAAGCAAGGAAGAGGAGTGACCAGGCTGTTCAGCATCCACTCAAAAATAATTGTTCCCGTATTTGTTCAACTGGAATAATAAATTTTCCTAAATAGCTTTTTGCTTGCCTTGCTTCATCCTAAAGGTGCCCTTTTCTTTGATTTTGAAAAAGTCAGAGATATTTATTGAGCAATTATCAAGCCAAGTCAGAAGGAAGTTTGTGGATGTAGGTGGGTTTGTATGTGAATATAGCTGTCTGCTTCCATACTTATTTATGTATCTAAAACTGTTCTTTTACCATTTTAAAGTATCAAGTCAGATTTTTTTTGGCATCAAAACTAGAATGCACTAATGTGTTCTGGCTATTCACACAATTACATAATAAGTGACAGAAGTTCTTAGCTTGAACTTAGTCATTCTTATTAAACCTCTGTGGTTTTGACTAGGAAAGCAACTGGTTATTCAAAATAAGACTATTTTCTCACAGATATTTTAAAATGCCAAAAAATTTTTAAAAGCTTCTCTGTTTCTTAGAGCTCTTATTTAACCTAGTGAACTGCCTGCCTGGATATAGTGCTGAGTTTTTACCTGGTTAGCATCTAAATCATAATAAAAGACATTTTCAGGACATGTCTTCAGACGTGGCTTGCCAGCATGACAAGATGAGGCACAGGAACCTCAAAAAACTCTCTACCTCCTAATTTGTTTGCTTTTGTTACAAATTGACTCCAAGAAGACAGTTATTATGAGGGGGCTGGAAGATTTCTTTTCCTCCTTCAACATTTCCTTTGTGTTGTCTGTGTGATTTTTTCCTTCAATACTAAGAAGTAGAAGAGGGAACAGAATCCTAGACTTCAAGAAGCAAGTGCTTTTCAGATCCCTCTGAGAAATATCATATTTTGGTAATCTCTTGAAAATATCATCAGAGAGGTGCTGCCCTAAAGGTGCACTTCAGTAGATTGACAAGGGGGTGGCAGATTGACAGAGGCCTTAAGGAGACAGTGGACCTTCTGGAGAAGCAGTTTGAAACCAGACAGGATGCCTAAAGACTCTTAAATGGATTAGATGCTTGTGTGTAGGCAATAGCATTGCATCTTTTAGTCACAGCAAGAGTCATGAGATTGTGACCACTAGGGCTACAAATCCTGAGTTTAACCTATTTATATTAAATGCAGACTCAGTCTTTGACAATAGGCAGTAAAACAATGGGGTTGAATCACAGCCATAGTGAAGACTATCCTTAAGATAAAAGCTCTAGGCATTTTTTTCCGATGTACTGAGAGACGGATTGGAGTAAATAACAGCAGAATATTATCTCTTAATATTTGCCACTGGAAAATATCTTCAAAGGAAACTTCTTCAATTGTATTTAGCTGTGGAACTCCTTGCTACAGGATGGTGCGAGTACCAGGAATTTACTTGAGCTCAGAAACCAGCTAGACAAATTCATGGAAGAAGAAACTATTAAAGGCTATTATACCATTATACTAGGGAACACAAGAAAGTCACTTTTGTTCAAAATCCCCTACAGCAGCACGGAACTGTGCACCAAAGGGCATATTGCATTTCTGCTCTTTGATCCTTCTCTATGCATCAGCTCTTGGTGACTCTTGAAGCTGTATTCTGACATAGATAGATTTGGGGTCTCACCCAGGATGCCCATAATTATGATTTTGGGCTGCCTTTCACAATGTTTGGGTCATATTGGATCATGTTGCGTATGCAATGTTTGAGGCTTGTTTCTAAATTCAGAGTTCCTTTGAACAAAGAAGTAAAAAAGGGGGTCTGTGATGCAATTCATTTACAAATGTGCAGAACTGTTATCTCTCTCAAAGACCTCTGTTAAGGACAGCATTATGAGTGGTGATTGTCTTGAAGCTGCATTTATTTCAATCTCAATTAATTTAAGCTACATTTTGTTATAATAATTGATCATTTGCAACTCCAGAATCAGAAAGTTACTGGTTGATGCAGTCACTCCTCTTCAATTATGATCACTTCTTTGGAAGTGATTGCAAGGACAAAAAGCCAGCATACCTGTTCCTTTTCCATTTTAAGGTTATATAATCATATATATATTTATATATATATATATATGTATGTACGTATGTATGTGTGTATGTGTGTATATATATATACACACTTATATAAAAATAGATTATTATATATTAAATATTATAGTTATATATACTTAAAATATTACATATGTAAGTATGCATATGTATATATGCACATATGAGCAATTTATATATGTAATGTTTTAAACGTAATACATATAATATAAAGTTGTAAGTTTATAAAATGATAAGATTACAAGGCTATAAAAGGAGTCCTACTGAAGTCCTTTCAGGTACGGCAGTACAGAATTTGTACGGAAGTGGATGGGCAAGATCCATCTGATGGTAGAAGGGATGGTGCTGGATGTGCTTCTTTTTTGAGAGATCTTTTGTAGAACAGTGCAAAAGCTGAAAAATTGCTGAGCCTGAGCTGGCAAACTGACTGCAAGCCTAATGCAAAGCCTGTTGGGGTCAGCTGAAGCTTGAGGTAGCACAGCTTCGTGAGGGCTACTTGCTGGACTGGGACAAAAACTGCTCCAAGCCATTTTCTAGCATGAACATGAGGGAAGGATTTTGTTCGCTTTGCAGCCTCTAATTCCTGCTCTCTCAGTATTTACACCTTCTCTGAGACTGTGGGACAGTGTCTTGGATTTACCATATCTATGGCTGAGCTATAAAACACATATCTGTGCCCTCAGAGTATCCAATGCTTTCTTTCCTGCCATGCGAAATAAAAGGCCTGCTTAAAGGCAGAAACCCAGGGGAAGCAAATGGAACTAATGGGAAAGGTGCATCAATGTGACCTAACTCCATTGGTCTAACAAGGCTAAAAATGCATGACTCAATTACACAAGAGTTAGCTAATGAGGAATGGGGAAGATGTTACAGTTTAAAACAAATGGCTACTAAATGAATTGGGTGCTGCCTTTCAAATCTTTGCCATTCAACAAAAACCTGGCAAGACATTTTCTTCACAGGATATGAATCATCCGAAATAAAAAAAGCAAGACTAGGGCCACCTACATTCAGAGTTTGTACAGTATGACCTTAAGGCCCAACATCTACCAGAAGTTGAGTAGCAAAAGGCCAAGCTCCAAAGAATAAAAGGGCTTACATCAGTATTAAATAATTCTTTCTTAGAGATGCAAATTTCTAATTAGTTACTGTGGAAACTGTAGAGGCCTGGAAGTAAGCCCCGCACAATGAGAATGAGAGTTTACTTTTTTGATTTACTGCAGGGCTGCAGTAGTTGAGGGAGGGCTGAGAGGGGGAAATAAATTCATTGCTTTTAACATGACAACAGAATAAAGTGCAACAGAAGAAGTGACTTTGTTTTGTGCACTGCTGCTGCTGCTGCGACAGATCCCTGAGGTGCTTTATGCGACATAGGCTCACTTAAAACATCTCTCAAGGCATTGTAAAATGCTTTGTTTACAAACAAGTGGCTTTCTCAACACCCTCACTTGTTACATCTCTGACAAAGCCTTGGGAGGGTGTTTTTCAAGGCTAGCAGGAGATGGGGGTGCCTTCTGTTTGTTAGGTGACCAAACTGAGGTACCCAAATTTCAAAGTATACCATTACTGAAAATCAGAGTACCCTAACCCAACCTATGCTGAGCACCACAATATCTTGATGGAAGTATTTGTAGGATCTTGAACGCAGAATAGGAATAACTGGTTATGTAGTTCTTTGCCTTCTTTTCTTTATTTGTGTTTTACTTGTAATTATTTGGGAGACACCGTACTTTTTTTTGGCTCCACCTGAGCCGTCCACTGGCATCAGGTGATTTGCCATCTGCCCAAGGATATGTCAGGATGAAGGACACTGAAGCACCAGTCTGCTTTGTAGATGGACCACAGCCAAAACAAAGGATTGGTGCATTGCTGCTTGTTAGTAAGTGCAGAAGACTAGCTTGGTGTGATTCAGCAAAGGCAGGAATATTAGCTCAGCCAGGATAGGGAAAGCATCCTTCCTCTTTGCAGGTCACAGAATCAATTTAATTTAGACTACGCTTGTTTTAGCTCTATGGACCATGCTTGTTTTAGCTCTATTTCCATCATGATAAGCCCCAGATATTTCTGAAGCAAGGGACCACTTATGCTAAAATAATAGGAAGCTGCTATTTTTTAAAAACCTTTTTCTGAAAATGCAGCTAAAATCTTACAAGCAGCTCAGAGAAGGAAAATCAGAAAGCTGATAATTGCAACATTCTGATCTTACCATGGGAAACTAAGAAAAGCTAGAAATACTTCAAACTGGTATATAATCTCTATGAGCATGATTCTAGGCCAGCATCAGTGCAGAATTTCAGGATACATAGCTTGAGCTGTTGCTGCTTAACACTTTGTCCTTATGAAGTCCATGTCAGAGGCTGGAGTTTGTTATGCTCAGTCCACTTTAGCATCCTTAACCTTTGTAGGTAATGCAGGAGTTGAAGTTACCCAGGTGTACCTTCAGTATTTTGAATAGGGATTGGGCTGGGCATCATCTTCTCTTGTCCCGTTATCACCTCACACCCATGTTTGATCCTGAATCAATTTTTAGGAGTGACCTTTGCTGTCCGAGCCCTTCCCTGAACTGTATAATTAGCCATTCACAGTAGGACACAGAGAGCACTCTTCTGCACATGTGAGTTACCTGTAACTCTAATGAAAGTCTCTGAATACGTCTTTCTAACGCTTCCTGTGAGTCACTCCTCCCAGCAGTTTGGTTATTACCCTGCCATCCTGGCCAGCCTTCTGTAATGACTTGTTTTCATCTGATTCTCACTGCCCCTCAGAGCTGCACCCAGAATTATCTGTCAATACCTTTGGATTGCTGCCAGGAAAGAAGCATTTTTATAGCATTTGTTTTCTTTGCTACTTCTGTACAAAGTGCTTTCTTTAGTATTTTGCTACTTTCTTGGGCAGGGTGTTGAATTTTCTCTTTAGCAAAGTACAGAGCCAGTCACACACCCTCTTCTAAAGTTAACTAAACAAGCAAACATCACCATTTGAGTTCCTCCAAAAGTGAAAATCTCTTTGAGAAATTTTTTAGTCGATACAAAAGTTGAGAAATCTGCAAAGAAGCACTTTTCCTGCACACTTCAATCTCCTCCAGAGCTTTGAAGAGCTGGCACTATCTGAAACGTGCTGACAATTCCTGCACCGATATTCCCAGAGAACAGTCTCATCGAAACTCCTCACAGATGAGAAGCCATAGAGTTCTTATCTTCATATAGACATTCCTAATGACTTTCTCCAGGCTGATGCCCTTTACATAAGCATGTGGCTCAGACTGTATAGTAATCAAGCACCGTAACAGTAGCGCTTTTGCCTTTTCTCCTCAACTAAAAATGAAATAGGATTCATAGCTGAACAGTTGGTGCACAAATAGCCTCAAGGACACCTGAGAAATCATGCTATTCACCTATTTTTATCTTTGATATAAGGATTAATACATACAGTTTGAAATACATTTGCATTTCAAATGCCACAAACTATAAAACTCTCACCATTAGTTCTATTCCAGAAATTATTTGTAAGGAATTGGTTTAAAGTAGTCCATAAAAATATTTTTCATCCCATTCTGCTGATTCAGCTTCATTGATATTTTTTCAGAGTTTGCTCAGAGTTCAGCATTCGAATTCAAAAAATTGCTGATGGCATGAAAGTCTCTGACTAGCTGATGCCCTGCTTCCTCCAAATCCAGAGCTCCCAAAGTGCTCCGATCCTCAGCAGCTCATTTGGATGACTGGCTGGGAGCCAGAAAGCCTTGCTATCTTCACTTTCATCTTCTTCTGGCTTCTTTCACAGTCCAGAATGTCAAGATTCATGGTACCAGGGTGTCTGTCAGATGTTTTACCTAGGAGCTGAGATTTGATTCCCTTTTGTTTCCTGTTGGAACAAAACCTAGATATGAAACTCCCCATGAAATGAGGTTACTTTTCTCTGACAAGTTCTGCTCCAAAAAACCTGACAATATAGTTTTCCAAGGCTTATGGGAACTTTGGGAAATAAATCTTTTAATTCTTCCTAGACTGATGTGAGAAATAGTTTATTGAATCATTTCTACTGAGAAATTAAAGGGAAAGAGAAGAAAAGAGCAAGGAAATAGTATAACTAAAACTCCAGGGTCATGGCCTGACAAATTAAATTTTAGTCTGCTTTCTAGAAATGGGCTGGATATGTTTTATTTGAAACAGTCTTAAAACATTACTGTCTCTGCATACTTGGGGAGGTGGGGGTGGAGTCTGTACAAGAAGAGAGGATCATTCCTCTCACAATGCTAATGGCTTTACTAGGACTGTAGAGAGTGATTACGAATAAAACAACATTTCAATCCATTTTCCTAAGGAGCCTTCACTTAAAGAACAGAAAAAAATTAAACCAAGACAGTAAAACTCTGAGAAAACAAAGGAGGGGAACTGCCAGGCTGTGAAGTCCTAATGCTCATTATATCTGGTGCATGTTTAGCTTGTAGGGAGGGTTTGGGAAGGAAAGTAATTTAAGCAAACCAACCTGGGCCATCTTTTCATTCTTTGTTATGCACTGCTGTTGTTACCTTTAGAAATCTAGCAGCGGGGCTGGTTGTGTCCTGTTTTAGTGCCCTTCGTAAAGCATTCCCTTTTCACCAGCTCCGATGGCCCCATTGGAGTGGCCATGACAATGGATGTTCATTTTACCGCTATAAAAGGGTTTAATGATTAAAAGGCCGCACCATTGCACTCAGCCACAAAACTCATTCTTCCACTTCTGTGGAGCCCTTTGATTCAAAATGTTCTTTTGACAGGATCAAGAGTGGTTTTCATTCTGTCGGGCAGCAGAAACATCTGCATTTTTTATCCTCTGCCTCCTCCTCAGTGCACATAGTTAATGTGTAATTAATGAAACATCCCTTCTCGGAGTGGCACACAATCGGGGTAGGTCTCCCACCAACCTCGCTCCAGCTCCAGTAAAGCAGGTTTGCTTTTATATCCTTGTACTCTCATTCAACAGTAGTAATAAACCCAGTTCCAGGCTTAGCTAGCCAGCTTACATCTTAATCTTTCTTTTTCCTCCCCCCCCGCTCTCTCTGTCTCCTCAGGGAAAAGGGATGAAAAAAAAAAAAAAGAACTTCTCTTTCTTTTGGGTTATCCGAGCACATTGGGAGGGGGGAACCAAATACACCGCAACATTCAAAGCAAAATAGAGAGAACAAGGGGTCTAGGGAAAAAGTCCCCTCCTCCCTCCTTTCCCTGGAAGAAAAAATAAAGACCTTGGTAAGTAGTCAAGCAAGCTGAAAAGGCAGTTACACAGGAAGGATTTCTAAGCCCGGTAGGGTAGGGCCTTCAAGAGTAGGGAAGTTCTGGCTCTCATTAGCGTAACACATCTGAAACCTAACACATAATGTGTCAGAAAACTGCAACATCCTCCTACACAGGAGTAGCCTCTTCATTTGCTCTTCCATTTGCAAAACTTGCAGAATTTGGAGGGCTGGGAGTGTGCTTGAGAAATATAAAATTAATGCCCAAGTACTGTCAAGTAAGGCTACATATCACACAGTGGCTGATGAATGTTGCACAATTGTATTTACTTACATAAGCTTTACATTAATTTGTTTAGTCTTTGTGAAGTGTACCATGAATTACTATAGAACAATGGAGAAATGTAGCTCTAGCATTTGTTCAATTCTAATAGCATCTCAGCAACACTGGATCAGTTCTAAGTGATGAAAATGGACTCAGGTGCATCACAGTCCACCAGCAGCTCTCAGGTTAGTTCTCAGAGCCACATTTATGCAGCAGATCTTGAGAGTGCTGCACTGAGAGTGAGTTGCCTTAAAGAGCTTTCCTATAGAAAAACACAACAAGGCAAAGACAAAAGTAACAGACCAAAAGGAGCAATATGTGGGTCCATGTTAATCCTTCCTGCAATCGTTTAGAGTATCTGTGAAATTCGGGAGATGTAAGCCACATGGGGAAGCAAACCAATAACTTTTAAGCTTGCTTGGCTGTGGAGCTGTGACCCTTAATGTCCTGTGTCTGGCCTCTTGTGGTTCTCAAAGAGGAAGTGATCCCAAAGATTTCATTTTGAGCTAAAGACTAAGCTGCAAATGTAGCAGGGAGAGAGAAGTATCGAAGAAAATTTGCTAACTAAGAAATTCGCTTCTGAACGAAGTCTATATCATGCCAATCTACTTAAAAATGCAGGCCAAAATCAGAAAGTAGATTTGCCTTGAAGAAAAGGTTCAGAGGAAAATCATAATATTCCCTCATCCCTTGATGCTCTTGCAAAGCTGGGCTTACTCCTGTCCAAGGATTTTGACCACCCAGAGGATGTAAGCCATTTTTTCTGTTGATAGGAAACATACCTTTGCTTCACAGTTTTTAGGACCATGTCCTAGTTGTCCAACTCCACTCTTAAGAGGAAATTGTATCCACTATTCATGTATCTGTTAAATGAGAAAAGTTCACAGATAAAAATGAGAGCACACTGAAGATGTTTTGGCTAATTCAGACTTCTGAATTAGTCTGATTGGAAGCTTTCCCCTTCCTGCATGTGAGGAAGAAAGCAGATTTCTCCCCAGAAGCCTGCATGTTGTTCCTTTTATTGTCCTGGTTTCAAAGAGCTGAAACTGAGTGCATGAAGCATCACCCACTTTTGTACAGTACACTTAATCTGAAAATTTACTACTGTTCCAATAAAATAAGATTAATATAGGAAACAGTTGCAAATATGTAATGCTGCAAATATTGTCTCTTTTCTTTGGAACCATAGCTAGAAGGAAGACCTGCCTATGAATTCAAGGACCTGATAAAAATTTGGTACAAAAATACCCATCCGGGGTGATACACAACAGATGCGGTTCTTGTGCCAGTCCGCTTCTGAGCAACCCCCAAGAGATCAGCAAACTTATTCTGGTCCATCCATGTGCACATATACAGCAAAAATCTGTTTTCAGTCTGACACTTACTTTAATACAGACTTTGTCACTGTCAGATGTTATTTGTCTACAAATAGGAAGAATCAAGATTTGAAGCAGGGCAAGGGTAACGAGCATCTTGCAACACAACATTTTGGGCCAAATTCCATATGCACAGCTCCCACTGAGATCCAAATATGGGCAACATTTGTTTCCAGATTGAGCACAGAATGTGTCTCTATTGTTATTGAAATGAAAAAGGACATGAGCTTTTGAACATTATTCCATTGGTCAGATTCGCCAGCTCAACCTATGTCCAGTGATCAGAAACAATTTCACTAAACCACTTGTTTTCTGTTTCCACAACGGTGCATGCTGAAACATAAGGCATTGGAGATAGTGGATGGATAAAAATAGACAGATTTGCTGTGGGTAAACTTTGCTTGAGATTGTTGGCTGCAGCCATGCTTAAATAAATGGCTTCTTTCTTCTTGTAAAAGAAGTGTATCCTTGCCATCACATGCTACAGGAAGGCTGGTGTGCTGGGAGGGCCTAGGACAATTGCAACAGTCACCGAGCTGCACTGTGATACATTTGAATTCTGGCCAGAATCTGGGAAGTTCACGTTAGCTTGCCAGACCATTCAGAGAAAATGGGCTTCAAAGAGAACTTTTTACCCTTGATTCCAAAGTGTAAGTGAGTATGGAAAGAGTATAATGTTTGCTGTTGGGATTAGCCCCCTACCGTGTCAGCCACATATGAGTGCACTGAAAATTGGCGGCATGTAGGGGGAAGCCTCTCAGCTTGCTGCAGCTGAGCTAAAGCCAGGGTAGATTTCCAAGCACCAAAGCAGAAGGTGTGTGAGCCTCATTATCATCTCCTAGCACAGAAAAGAAACAAAGCAGAAATCACACTGAAAGGAATGGAAACCAAAGACCATGTAAGATGGGAAAACATTCCCTATTTTAAACAGTATAAGAAAATCTTCAGTAATATTGAGGGACTACTTAAAAGGACTTGTTGCACAGCAACATACAAAGCAATGAGTTAGAATTTATGTTGTAAAGAAAAAGATAATTCTGGTTAAAATTATTTTAGAGGATTTTTTTTCTGTTTCATAAAGACATAATAGGATAAAGACTCTCCTCAGTTTAGAAAGGACCGGTGTCATGCTGCATCAGTTTTTGCTCATGCAGACTACTCAAGCATAACACAAATCAAAGAGTCACTCTACCCAGTATGATCTCAAGGTTCTTCCCTCATTTCTAGCTTCTCTCATATGTCCCTTCCTTGACCCAGGAGTTTCTACAGGACCGTTTTGTAGCTCCAACTCTTTAAGAACCAATTTTGACTTCTTGGGGTATCAGCCAGAGAGAAAGCTCTATCTGCACAAGGCGTAAGATGCTCACTCTTGGCATTGTTACGCTGCTGGCTCAGTGATTTCCCTCACCATGCTATTCATAGCCCCACGGTGAGAGGTCTAAATTCTTCAGACCGGGCCTGGGGAAGAGTTATGCACCACAGACCAAGCTGAACAACAGCCAGCACGCTGAACAAAAACGTGCCTGAGGTGGCTTTGCTGCAATGCTGAGGGAGGGTGAACCTCACACCCTCCTCCATGCTCGTGGGGGACTGCAGAGACACATCTTTCAGATGCCAAGTTTCACACCCAGAGCCATGAAATGGAAACCGTTTTCCCCAAAGAAGTGAGGATGGCCAAGGGAAACAGTACCTAGACGCATTAACAGAAGTGGCAGGGAGCCGAACATTTGCAACGAAGCAATGGAGCAGCAAAGGAGAGAAGAGCAAGTGCTGTCCTGCCTCTCTTTGCCAGTACTGGGAGAAGAAGGATCCAATGCAGTGCAGTAAGACAGGAGGACACAAACTAATAGTAAGAAAGGAAATTGTTCTGGGGACTGATTTCAGTCTATGTGGATTTAATACCACAGACTGAACTTTTTATTTTTAATTCTAAGCTCCCAAGTGACATGGATAACAACCTCCAAATGAAACTTTGTCAAAAGAGTAGAAACTGTTGGGCCATGTCTGCTGACCACAAACAAAAGCACCTTAGCATTGCCATCTCACCTATGAGTATTCAAAAAATTGTTTTCAAAATACTCTGTTTAAATACGGATCTAAGTAATGCTTAGTTTGCAGACTAAGTAACAGCTATCTCCCCAAACCTCACGCTTGGTGCCTAGGTGATGCCACTTTGGATAAAAGCAGAGGTTGAAAAATTTATTCATATATTGAGAGTCATTAAGGAACTGAAATTTGTCTGGGTAGGACAAAAGGAGAAGGAAACTATGTCTTGAATCAGTAAACTGAGACTATGATACATATTGCGGCAGTGCTGTTTAAACTACCTCTAATTGTCCTCCTTGTTTCCTTTATACCTCTACCTCCATTCCCATCTGTCCCCTCCTGTGTTAGCACAAAGAGTTTTGTAGCATTGTGGTAAACGAAGACATTAAGTAATCTGATTGAAAAATAATCCAGAAAAAAACGTAACAATGTTTTATTCTCACCCAGATCAGTTCCTTGATATGATTTGCTGTAGGGGTCATGAGAACAGCTGGAGTAGCATAGAGGAGGGCGTGATGCAGGAAAAAGAATCAAATAAAGCAGGACTGATGCCAAAAAATGGCTCACAACCACAGCCTGAAGAACTACACAGTATAAAAACAGATGTAATGAAAAAGTAAAATTGCATACCAGGAATGTGCACCTGACTTTCTCCACTTGCTTGAATGGAGATATATAGGCAACATACTTGTAAGATAAATTTGAAATAATATATATATTTCTAAATCAAGAGGTAGTAATGTTACACAGCACTACTGCAGGCTCCATTGCTTACCTGAACCTCTCATGGATTCATGGTCGTTGTTGGTATTTCTGAGCCTTTCTCTGATATCTCTTGCTTTGCTGTTCTGGATCCAGAACTGTGAGCTCTAAAGTATTCACACTGTGTTTTCAGATGATCTTTATTTCTGTATGACATGGTTTCCTTAATGTAAAGCACATGGAATTGATTGCTTAATCCAGAGTAGTTGTTTGCTGGATGCTGACAAACTCTTGCCAGTGTGGCAAATTGCTGCTGCTTCTACAAATGCAGGTGTGGCAACCAGGTTGTCTGGGTTTTCTGCAATTACAAACCTTACAGACCTTTTAGGAATGTCTGTTGTGCAAGGACAGAAGGAACAGCTATAACTCCAAGGTTATCATCAATATTAAAAGAGAAACCAGGGAAAGGAGGAGATAAATATAGAATAAACTCTGATTACAAACAGTCCTAGAAACAATAATTTTTAGATACAAGCTTTCCTAGCAGGACTGAGAAGAATAGCTTGCTTCAAGCACAGCACTGATTTGGTTGTCCTATCCCACTTGTGCCCAGAGTAAGTATGCCCTTGAAATGGATACAGCTGTAAGGTTCATTTTGCTATCTGTGTTTGAAGGTGTGGTGTAGTAGTGCTTCTTTTTTTAATATCTGAATGTCTATATGCTCATTTACAATGTTGATTGCCTTTTCTTGATGGTTTGGCTTCAGAAACATGCTGTGGAATTTAAATTCGTTCCCCTCCCATGCTACTGTTGGCATTATTTGTGTGTAAACACATTACATGGGATAGCAGAAATGTAAATGAGATTTCAATGTTGAGTTGATTTATAAACAGCCAGTCTCCTAATTTATTGAAGTTGTCTTTTTGTTGCTTGCACATGATTAGCAGCATATACCATACATAGGGTGCCCTTCTGTAACATGTTCAGAAAGAAGAAATGCAAACTGTATACCATTATAACACCAAATGAAGATCTTACTGAGCTTCAAGATGCTTTGAAACATGTAGTTACTAACTTAACTCTGCCTGTGAACTTGTCCTCATTAACTCCGTAATTAGCAAGATCATGTTTGATCTTGGAGTTCATTAGACATTGCAGCTGGAAGATTGTTTCAGTTTTAACACATCAGAATAGACAATTAAAGTGATAATAAAGAATCAATATCACTTTCCTGTTTCTTAGATTTTTTCAAGGTTGCAGTGTGCCTAATTAAACCTGGTTTGAAACAGTGAAAAATTAAAAAGTAATGTGGTCATATTTATTTTGGTTTAACTGGCTATTTAAAAGGCTGCCCTGGGAAATAGTTTCTACCCACATGATGAGTAAACAGCTGGGATGACTTCAGATTCAGCTGCTGACTTAACTGAAGACTTGAGGAGATATTATTCTCATGTCCCTTCTATTGTCTGTGCCATATGCAAGTCCACTTCCCTCTTTCTACTTTGTGACTGGACCCAACCTTATAGTTCACATCAGCTGATGCTCCAGTAAAAAGAGACTTCTTCAGGTCAAGTTACTTGTGTGTCTCTGACTTTTCCACACACAGGCCCAACTGATCCATAAGTTCCAGAACTGCAGCCTGACTCTCCCGTGCATGAGGATATCCTTGTGCAAGACAGCTGTAAAACCAGCCTAATGTTGAGAGTGTCTGTGGCAGAGCCAAGTCTGAGTTCACACCATTCAGGGGTTCCTTCCCCCTCTGCTGTCCCCACGGGAGACAGGCTGGGATCCTCAAACACACAAGTGGTTCTCCAGTTGTTATCACAGCCTAGAAAGCAGTATAAACTAGAGGAATAGAAGAGCGGTCTGTGCTCAGAAACCCCATGTTCAGATGGACCTGATTCTATTTTCTGCCTGTCTCCTGTGTGGTAAGTAACCAAACTGTAACACATTTCTGTGTTTCTCTTTTCCAATGTCAGAGTGAAGCTCTTAGGCTTAACACCAGAAGAACGCATAGGAACCCTAATGAAATTTTCTATTTAATGAAATGCAGTAACACTCTAAACGAGATTAGCAAGATTCAACATCCTCCTTCTACTTATGTTTTTTTACTTCAATCGTTCTCATTTAATAAGCACAGTTAACTGAAGACACCAATCTTGTCACTGTGGGAGAAATGGATAATGAAGGACTACTGAAGCACTAATCCAACTAATCTTGCCTTTGGCTCTTGAATTTGTGTAGATCCCAACTGTAAATACTAAGTTCCCAATTCACCCAATTGATTTCAGTGGCCTACAGAGTGCCACATCTTTTCATTTTGTTTGCAATCATTTGAAACTAAATTCTTTTAAAAGATATTAATGCTTCAGTGCTTTAAACTGAAACAGATTCTAATCATTGGCATTTGGGGCAGATTATAGAAATAGGGTCAGATCCCTTGTTGGTGTGAGTCCATCAAAGAGAATGACATTGAGAATCCTAGCTTATGTATCCTGGATATAATGCCCTTGATATATGGCAGAATTAGGGGAAAAAAATTGCCTGTGTCCAAAAATTGATGTGCCAAGGTGACAATAGACAAGGAGATAGCAACACCTAGGCTTGATTTTATTTTCTATGGCACGCTTCTATGCCTATGCTACAGATTTTGGTTGCAAATGAGAACTAGTCCGCTGGCATCAGCCCACTCCCTTGCACAGCTGCACAACAGGCTGAGGCTGATCCAGCCATACCTGCACTGTCCTAGCTTATGGGTCACCCCCAGGCATGATCCTTGCCAACCAGCATTTGAAGCATTTGTAGAAGGACCTTGTCTTTCAAGATATCTTGTCCTGACATCAGTTGTGTCTCATGTGCCATATTTCCACTGCCCTATACAACACCAGGTCGCCTTGGCTTGGCATGATGTAGATACTGACCTCGCTTGCAGCTTTACCAGCTATCACCTCATAACAAATAGGCCTTTGGTGGGAGCTGCACTGTTCCTTCAGGGCACGGCTCAGCTAGACGGGCAGAGCAACCAGATGAAGACTGGGAGGACAGGCAACATCATAAAAATCTTGTCCGGATTCAATCCTTCAAAAATTGCCTGTGCCCAGGTGTCAAGGACATCTGTTTCTTATAGGCCCCACTGCCACCCCTCTGTTCAGGCTGGGACTCTGGAGAGCACTGGGTACTGTTCAAAATGGAACAGAGGGGTCTCAGGGGGAGGCAATGCATCCACAGCAGCTGAGGGTCAGCATGGCACCCACGTGCTGGGGCACGAGTAAGGCCGAAGGCTCTATTGGTCATGCCATGAAATGGCCATCTGGCTACTGCACAGCTGCGGCTTCCAGCCAGCAAGAAGACCCCCTGTGGACAGCTTCTTCTTGAGGGCACCTCAGCAACATGGACATGGGACACTTGCTGCCTCTGGAGACAGTCTGGGATCCATCACAACTCTCAGCACTGATAGAAAAAATGGCACCCTTGCTTTGCCCGTAAAATGCTTGGTGTCTTGAGGGAGACAACACTACAGGCACCCTTGGGCCACAGGGCTCTTTAATGCAAATGAAGCTAGCTTCCCTATGGACAAATTATTTTCCTTCTCTTCCCTGTCTGGGAAGTCTAAAGTAGGGAACAACTGTGCTAATGTGCCCCAGCTCTGTGGATTGTCTCTGCCCTGAAGGGCTGTACTCCCCCAGGCTCCGGCCCCCTGCCAGGCTGCAGGCAGGGCAGCACTGCTGGGGTTTGAGGAGATTGCCAGTGCAATATCAGCAGTGTCCCTCTCACGAGAAGACTAGTTCTCCACTTGAGCAGTGTTTCTGTGGCCAGCAGCGGGGTCAAATCCACAGAGCTGCAGCAGTGCTAGGCTTAGATAGAGTTTTATTCTCACCCCATTTTGTTTTATGTGTTCTCTGATGCACATGGCAAAACTCTTCCCCGGGCTGTTTCCTGCTAATGAAGTGATTTTAGTGCATTGTGGGTTTTGGCTTAGCATTTTCTGAGAGGCAATCTTATTGCTTTATCCGTGCAAAGTTAAAGATCTATCCTCATTTTCTGTCCCTGTGACATTCAGGAGGTTCATGTACAAGAAAAAAAAAATGGACTTGCAGTCCCCAGGCTGATTTTGGGATGGTTTATACTATCTCTAAACAGCAGGTTAATTTCAGTTGACACTTATTTATGAAAGCACAAAGTCTGGTGAGGTAATAAAAAAGTCAACTCCAAGAGAATATATAGCCTTAGATTTTCTTACCTAACATGGTTTTATTTAGAGATTTATTGAGCAAAATAAAGATTTGCCTGGCAAATAATGTTATCAATTGCTCCATATTTTAAAATCTTTTGAAAGCGCATACAAAAACCAGATTAATTTCCTTGTACACGATCTACTGTGGGGTATAAACACGTTTTATTCAGTGACTAGCCAAGAAAATGTAAATTAGCTGCCTGACATTTGGGAAATTCGTGTGGCTGAATTATATGACTTGTATATTTGGAAAACCCATAGGGTCTGTTAGTATCCAGGTGGATGTTAATTTTAAATAACAGCCTGGTCAGATGCTGAGGTTTCAGTGTTGAATCAAAGACCCAGAATCTTCTGTAGTCTCTGTCCTTTTACCTGTGTAAAGTTAGAGGATTTGTTGCCTGAAATCAGTTTTCAGAGGCTGAACGAATTACACATCCGGTCACTTGCAAGCTGACTCCGTCTCCACTGCCCTGTTGCTGTTCGGCAAAGATCTGCTGATACGGCCCACTTCTCACATCCGTGCGTGCAGGGTAAAAGGGTCCCTCCACAAGACAGACCCAGGGCCATTGTCTGGGTGCATGATCCCAGGTCCTCTCCCTATCTTTGTGGCCAGGGAAGGACGGAGTGATAGTGCACCGTTCCCTACACAAATCTGCCATTCAGCGGGGCGAGGTCGGGAAATAATGAAGTCAGCACATTAGTGCCTTGCCTGCTGGGCTCACACTGCTGAAAGCTGCCGGTGGGTGAATTTCCCAGCGTTTGGAAACTTTGTCTCAGTTCTGCGGGTTTGCTCAAGTGTGCGATGGCTGTTTGCAAAGGGAGCTTTCCCGCTGGGTGGGTTTGCTTTCCTCCTCACGGCTCAGGGAAGGTGAGAGCTCTCCTTCATGTCTCCCCTGCCCCCACTGCTGCCCCTCGCTCACCCCACAAACACAATGCTCTTCCAGCGGGTTCCCTCCGCTGGGGAGCTTTTCCCTCTCCCAACTCCCACACTGGGACATTTTTCCACATTTCCAGGATTATGGCCACTTTCACTTAGATCTATGTGTGTTGCCTCCACATACAAAGAAGCACTTGGGGACGGGATTAGTAGGATTAGAAGAGATTCACATATGTCCAGTTCAAGCAATTGGTATTCAAAGCTTTACACTTCCAAATGCCACCAAGAGAGAGAAAAGGAGCTGGGAGCTTGCTTTGCATTTCAGCACCTTCCTGCGGGGGACAGAGACCTTTGTCTGGGACGGGGGGGCGGGGGGGAAACACACAAATCCCACCCCCACCCCTCTTAATCCAACACCCTTTAGCCACCAACTCCTTCCCTTCAGTGCCACCGGTGGGGCTCGGCTACAACCCCAGTAAGGAGCTACAACTATCGCGGCTTTCCCCATTCTCTTTTTTAAAGCAGCCCTTCTGCAAACTTTTGGCAAATTCTGCTGCTGTCCAGCAGGCAGCTCAAGGTCCTGTCCCGTGCAGTTTGTCACCTTACATATATCTTGTCTGTCGATGTAAGACAAGAAAGCATCACTGGGTTTAGAACAGAAAGGCAAAAAATTCCTAAAAGAGTGCCTTTGTTCATATTAAGTCAAATTCTTCACGATGGTGAACTGTTGATGGTAGCAAGGTAAATCCTTTAGACGAAACAAGTGCATTAGGTATTTCTGAAAAAGCAGTGGGAAAATCTACTTCTTCCCATTTCATTTTAGATAGACTGCCTTCCTTGTTGCCTTTAGGTGGTGATTTCCTGATATTAGACACATCAGCAAAGGCAGAATCTATGTTGCATAGCTTGCATTTTGGCAATCACTCCAAGTGTGAACAAATCATCTTGTTCAAAAATCAAGAGGAAGGCTTTGATATTAGTCAGTGTAACAATCCTCTCTGTAGTACAGTGAGAGATTTTTGAAGCAGAGCAGGTGGAGCCTTATTTAAATACATTCATCAATTAATTAATTCATTCATTCTTTTGTTCAGTCTTTCTGCTCACTTTCTGTTCCCTAGGATAAAAGCTCCTGTGGAACACTATATTGTTTGCTATGAATTATGACGGACAGGACCATATACAACCAGATTTTAAAAAATCAAACAAACAAACAAAAAGCTTTCTATACCCTGAAGAATGTCCTTTAAGTGATTTTTTTTAAATTTCCAAGAGGTGTATATTTGTTTTACAATTTCCAGCCCAGAAATTAAATTTCAGAGTCTATTAAATACACTGAAGAAAACTGAAACGTTGCTGAAATAACAAAGATGATCTCTTAGTTATTTCCATTTACTTTTATCTTTAAAAGGCATGAAGTCCTGAGTGAGTATTAGCTGAAGTCAGTATATTTAGTATGAATTTACTAATACCACAGTAAGGCAGTACAAAAGCCAGTGGGTCTTTTCTCTCATTAGTAAAATGCACCAAATTTGTGTTTTTATTTTGTTAGCTTGCTATTTTTACAACTCCAAGTCCTATTTTAACAAAAATACATGGGAAAGGGTGTCATGAATATCCAGATTAGAGGAACTAAGTGTGTGGATTCTAGTGATTTTGGAAAGCCACAAAATTTTGCAGTGTACAAAGGACTCTATAGGACTTCAAATGGGTGGAAATCCTTAAAATATTGAAAACTGGGGAGGTTGCCAGGTCTGTACATGCTCCCTAAATCTTCAGGGAGTTCTGAATAGTTCACATACACTAATGATGCAAGATTAGGCCTCTGCAATTTAGCAAAAAGGTAGTGGTATCTGCAAAATCTCTAACTGGAACGTGCTGATTATCCATTTTGGGTACCTGCCAGATGTGGAGAAGCAGTCCGCTTAGTAACAAAGCTGATGAGAAGACAACTCAAAACATACATACCTATGAACATAATTATAAATTGAATTTTATTTTCAGAAGTGGTGAGAATAATTACTTCCCACTGCATCTGTTATCATCAGTCATACAGAGCTGTAAAATTAAAAATACATACAATTTCTTGGTTCTTTACGTTTTATAGGTCTGATTTTTGCTGCCCAGTCTTTTCTGTCTATCTATCTATCTATCTATCTCTCTATCTATGCTTTTTACACAGTATTCCTCTTAGTGAAGGTTTTACACAGGGTATCCACATTTTTTGGGTCTGTTGTTCTTGCCATAATACAGGCAGTAATTGTTAGCAAGTTAGGATTATGCCTGGGGTGTCATCCCACTCCAGAAATATATTATTTGTGTCTGGAACAACCTTAGAATTCTTACCTCCTTGATTATACAAATTACCTGAAAAAATATATTGTAGCATAGGAGCAATGCCAGCTGTTTGTTTTGCTGTGTACAAACCAGTTGAGAAGAAGCTGTAGCTCCCAAGATCCTGTTCCATCCTAGGCTCTCAGTCAGCAGTGCTTCTGACAGCCAGGCAGAGGACACGGGGCACTAACTTCCACCAAGGCATCTCTCATGTCCCATGTATTTTCTCTCTAAATTAAATTTGCTGGCAGTATCTGAAGCCACTGAGTTATGTTTCACCAGGGAGCCCGCCAAGCACCTCTGCAAGGAAGCGTTGTCCTGAGAGAGATGATGGCTTCAGGCTTGATCTGGATACATGAAACTTCTGCTACTGGACACCCACCTTTGGTTTGGGTGAAAAAGAATAACAGGCAAAACGATTGCAGAAGTGGTGTTAGCAAACTAGAGCAGATGACCTGAGTTCCATCCATGGGTCCTTCCCTGAAAACAGTTTTGCTTAGCATTGGCAGCTGAAAATAAAAGTGAGCTTCCTTAGCTGAGCTTGGTGTCTGTGGCTAGCATGGGCTCTTTTAAAATCTCATTATTAACATTTTGCTGATCGATTTCCTTCTTGGGAAACAAATATGAAAGGGTCTGCCCCCAATTAAAGCATTTTTGTTTAAAAACTAAATGATCTCATTGGAGCAATTAAGCGCTTCCTCAAAGTGCTCACTGGTTCTTTATTGCAAGGAACAGCACTGGTGATTTGAACTTTAGGGGCCTGACCTCTGAGTCTATTGAAACCAGGAGACATCAGTCAGCTTCAGTGAGGTTTGGTTCTGGTCCTGACAGGCCTCGTAATAAGCAAACAAACACCACAGTTTGTCAGTGTTTCGATAGTTAATAATTAACCTCTGCCATAAGCTATTGAGAAAAGATGGTGTTGGTGGACCTTGTCTTCTCTCCCTCTCTCTCTCTTTTAAGAGACAGAGGTGGGACTTTTATGATCCTCAATACTATTGTGTCTGAGCACTTCTAAGCCTGCTCCAAGCTGCCAGGAATTACGGGCTCCCAATATTATAGCCATAGGTTTGTAGGTTTTCCATTCAAACGACACATGCTATGTCCCAGCCCCGGCTGCAGGGAGGACCAAGAAGACCACCCGTCTCCTGCAGCCCCACAGCCCTGTGCCTGGCTTTAAGCACTCAACAGGCACTACTGCCCCTGCAGATGTACTGCTGCCTGGGGGCTTCTCTGAGTTGGGCTGGGGTTGTCACCCCCCTTATGTGAGACATAAACATGTCTGATGGGGGGTTCTGCAGCTGTGGTGGGGCAATGACCATCAGGCTCCATGCTACCCACACTATCCTTTCCCATGTGTCTGCTTTCTGACCATCATTCTTCTCTTTTATACTTGTGTTTGATGTTATTTTCCTCCAGTGTATTTTATTTTCCATTTCTGGAATCACATTTACATTAACAGTTGTCACTGAAAATGGACTGTCTTCAGCCACAACTTTAAACAAGATGAGAATGGAGAATTACTCACATTGTAAGGGTGGGAAAATGTGACTTAAATGATGCGAAAAACTTATATAGTAAAGCCTCCCTGAATATTTGGAGTTTCAACAGCTCAGCTGGAAGAAGTATAGCAAGAGGCTCAGAAGTGATTTATAAAATCAGCCTTATGCCTTAGCCAGGCCAGATTTTACCATCGTTTCTGGTGTTCATTAGCATCTCATTGCACATGTCGTCCCATTGATCCCAATGGAACAAGCCCACACAATAGACTTCTATTCAAGGGTAGTGAAGGCAGTCCATACGCCCATCCCCAAACACTGAGACATGGCAAAGGTTTGTGAATAGACTGCAGATAATTTTTGTTGTGTCTTCTAGAATTTGTACTAGCCTATTATGAACGTGTAAATATTCACTGGAAACATGCATTGTTTAAAATTGAGATACAAAAAGAGACAAGGAATTTTTTTCTTTCTCTTTAGTGAGTCTTCCATGCTTTTGAACGTGTAGTGGAAGAATTATTCGATAATTTCTGTGACTTTATTTGTTTTCACTATAGCTATGAAAACTAAATTGCATTACGCTTGTTTCTGAGATGGCAAAACATTTCAATCTTTATTTGTTAGAACACCAATTCTTTTAAACTGAGACAACCGAAAATATTTGAGAAGCTTACTTAACAGTAGTGCATCTGGGGTTTCTGATGGGCAGGATTTGGGGGGAGCTTGAGAGGAGCTCTCCTGTTCTCTGTATCCCTCTCCCACTCTGTTTACAGCTGATGTTTAAATACTCTATCTGACTTTAACATGGTAATCATCAACTATCTCATAAAGCAGCAAGGGAGAGAGTTCTTAAAAGTCATTGTGAGAGTTTCGGTATCAAGTGTAATAGATGGAGAAAGTTCACAGTAATAAGAATGCAAATAACTGCAAGTGACACGGAAGGGCAGAAATAAAAAGAAAACTTGCTCATTTGAGAATGTTTATATTTTAGTGTGAATACAGGCCAGAACATATAAGCAAAAGAAAATAAATACAGGCCTTTGAGCAGCATTATTATCCTTCAACACTGTGACAAGCCAGATGTAATTTCAAACTATGTGACAAGTTTCTTTGCCAGGACTGTCATGTTTAGCCCGTTTGGCACGCCTGAAGTGCTCACCACTGTCTGAGCACTGCACAGGCAAAATGTGTATCACAGTCCCAGCTCTGTGGCTGTATTTTGGGGGTAATGCAATTTTACCAACCAGCTAAAATTAAACTATTTAGTGGATGCATATTCAATAATACTGACAGGTTTGTTCTGTTTTCTGAGTTTTTTTGTTTGTTTTTTTTTTTTTTTTCTGAAATTCCAAAGACGGCAAAATATTTCACTGTTGGCTATAACTATGGTATATCTGACGCCTGTACAAACATTCAAACTGAATTTCTAGAATCTTTTCTCTGTATAAAATGCAGGTTTCAGGTGCAGTCACTACAGGAAAAAAATTAAAAGGAATTACATGTAAACTGTTGATTGTGTTGTTTATTGTTTATGGAAACCAATTTCCTACTTTTGGTAGCAAATGTCATATATCAGAGGATTACCAATTTGCACATCTCTAATTAATTAGTCTTTGACTGTTTAGATTTTATTACTAAGGTTTTGTGCCATATTTATTCCAGGAGTTTTGCAAATCAGTATTTAAATACAGAAAATAAAATGTCATCCTTGGATGCGCTGGAATGTCTGTCAGTTATTTCCTTAAAGTTTAAATTATCGCCAGAAGCAGTGCCTGGTTTAGATCTGATTCTGCAGAATACTTTGAAGATACCAGTAAGTGCTCCAGTTTCATAAAGAATGGGGAGAATTTGTTCTGACGCCTTGTTGCCAACGAATTTAAAATTGAATGAATTGATAAGAATTTTTTTCTATACAGGCAGAGGAATATTATCTCCAGGTCTATCTGTCTGCAGAATTTGACTACAGCAGCCAGGACAGCCTTCTCTTCCCTTTCCAGTCACTGCCCTCATATTGCCCTGCTACCAGAAAGCAAATCCATGATAAACACAAGAACTAAAACAGTCTTTCAGCCTATGCACTTTGGCGATGTCAAAATGTCAGATGACAAGATGCTATCAATCTGAATTATATTGTCAATCTAAATGAAATCCATTCGTATATCTTGAGCAAAAGCAGCATGCAGTTAGGGAATCCCAGCCGTCCTCTCTAAAATAAAATACACACTGTTTAGAAACAAGCAAATTTCAGTTTTAGCCCTCAGTGCAGTGCAGCACATCCCCTTCACAGCAGCACTTCTCTCACAGGGAGCCAACTGAGAGCTTTCTTGTAATGCAGTGATCTGGGCTTCTCATATTGTATCAACATCTACTTGTGGTGCTTACAGTTACAACTACTTTTATACTGAAAGCACGGTTGTCAAATGTCAAAATTAAACTAAAAACAAGCAGAGATAGTGAAAACTAGTGGCATTAAACTATGAAAACGAATAGGCTTCTAATAAACCCGGAAGAAAAATACATAACACTGGTGTAAACAGCTTTCATATCACTAATTAGATTCTATGTTGCCGGCCAGGTCAATAAAGTTAAGGGGAGCGCAAGATTTAATATTCTGTCATAGTGACACCGTGCAAAGCAAAGTACATTCAATTTCAGTACCAAACTCTATGATAATTCAAAATCGGGCACTGCCTTAAAGTGCATCCATTAACTAAAATCCAGTTATTGAAAACGCACGATTTCCATTCGGAGTAGCCTCTAAACTCAAAATCCTCCCCGTGAGCCCCCGCCGGGGAAGTAGTGGGTTGAGTGCCCCAAGGTCCGGCTCGGAGCCGGCTCTGTGCAGGACGGGACGCTCCTGCACCTGGTACTCTGAGTCTCCCTGAGCAGTTTGTCTTTCCAGAAAAAGCACGTTTCCCTTCCTCACCAAATCTCTCTGCCTTTATGAAAATGGGAATTAAAAGGTGGGAAAGAGCACGTTAATTTGATGTAGCTACCACCTAGCCGTATTTTTCATCCTCTCCGACTCCCCGAATAGTAAAGCATTTGGTTTTCTGACTCCCGGGGATTAATTTCGTTGCTGTGCCGTCAGGGGCAGTTTCGCTGTTGACTGGACAGTGGTTTCTCCGCATCCCTATCCCGAATGCCCCTGGCCAGGGGATGGTGGGCATTTGTCCGGTGCGGAGCGACAGCGGCGAGCGCAGCCAGCGCGCCCCGAGGCACCGCGGACCCCCGCCCGCAGAGCGCGCCCACCGCCCGCCGTCGGGACGGGACGGGACGGGACGGGACGGGACGGGACGGGACGGGACGGCCCCGCCGCTCTCCGCCGGCTCAGCCGGAAAGTGTCCGGGCGGGTCTGCTCCCACGTGGCTGCGCCCACGAGTGACAATTCCCACGCGACGCTCTGCCGTGCCTTTCTTTTTTTCTTCTTTTTTTCCTTCGTTCTTTCCTTTCTTTCTTTCTTTTCTTTCTTTCTTTTCTCTTTCTTTCTTTCTCTTTCTTTTTCTTTCTTTCCTCCTTTCTTTCTTTCTTTCTCTTTCCCTTTTTTTCTCCCTTTATTCCTCTCTGTCTCTCTTTCCTTTATTCATCTATCTTCTTTCTTTTGAGCTGCGTAAGAAACCAGCAAGAGAGGCTGAACGCGTCAGGAAATGTTCCGACCAGCAATCGTGCTGGAGAAGGGCTGCTTATTTCCGAAACGACTTTCCTGGCGAGGCTCCCTATGCTCGGGATTTAACCTCGCAATTCTTCCCCAAATCTTTTCTTTGCCCTAAGGCGACCCGCAGCGGAGCCGAGTCCAGTCTCCCTGTCCCGTGAGGGGGATGTTGCGGCAGTGCAGGCGGGACTGGTCCGTACAGCCGAGCCAGGGGCGTTGAGAAGCAGCGACATCGTCGGGGAAGGGGAGAGAAAATTGTTAGTAATATTCCTTCGAGTGACAAGTCCACCTTTTCTTCCCGTCCCAGCGCCCGCCCCTCTCGCCCCGCGGTGCACCGACGGCTCCGTAGTCCGGCATCGACCCCCGGCCCACATCCCGAGGAAACCCCAAGCCCGGAGGGGAGCGGGGCTCGCAGGAGCAGCTCGCCCTGCCGGAGGTGAGGACAGGACTCCTCCTGTTGCTTCCCCCGACGGCATCTTTTTGCCTTCCTTTTTTCTGTCCCCGTCGGGCTTGAACTTCCCCAAACCAAGATGCGCGTCTGCTCCGGAGCGGCGGACGCGGGGACGAAGGGTGGGAGCTGTAGCCGCTGGAGCAGCCTCCAAACCGAGGCCGGGGTTTTTCCCCGATCTTGCGAGGTTTTCTGCCGCTGTCTCCGTCACCTTATCAAATTTTGTTCATTTGCTTCACCCCAGCTCTACGGGAGAAAAGGACTCGGGGTGGGGGGGCGGGCAGCCCCCAGGAGCCACCAGGAGAGCGGCTCCGCAGGTTGCGGAGACCGGCGGCGCTTGGCTCTGTGGGATCGGACGGCGCTGGGGACTCCGGGCTGGCCAAGTTTCCTCCCTGTATGTCCGGCAAATCTGTCAGCTGAGGAAAAGTCTAGGGGGGTTTACGGCTTTCGCGGTGGAAGAGAAATTTTGGATAACGCCGATAGCGCATTCAGTTGCTTTTGATATATTCTCCTTAACTATATTTTTCTTTTCTCTTTTCTTTTCTTTTCTTTTCTTTTCTTTTCTTTTCTTTTCTTTTCTTTTCTTTTCTTTTCTTTTCTTTTCTTTTCTTTTCTTTTCTTTTCTTTTCTTTTCTTTTCTTTTCTTTTCTTTTCTTTTCTTTTCTTTTCTTTTCTTTTCTTTTCTTTTCTTTTCTTTTCTTTTCTTTTCTTTTCTTTTCTTTTCTTTTCTTTTCTTTTCTTTTCTTTTCTTTTCCTTCTCACCGCAGGATTTACTGACAGTGCTAGAATCAGAAGGCTTTAATTTTGCTCAGCAGATTAACCACACTTAAACTCAACCGGATGAAAATATCCCTCTTTTTCTGACGCTTCACCCTCCTCGGGGCCTGGACACTACGGAGGAACGAGGTTCTGCCAAGATTTCTTCCGGGCCCTGAGCATCTTTTGGAAGATGGGCGCTCAGCCCGTCGGTTTCCCCCGAGAGAGGGGGGCACCAGAGCCGGCTCCGGGAGTTCCACGGGTGGCGCGGGTGGCTCCCGTCCCGTCCTGTCTGACAGCCCCGCACTCACCGCGTACGCACCACCTGGGGCTTGGAAGATCCAGTGGACGAGCACAAGCCCTTCCCCGGACACGAAAGCTGCTCACGTCGCCGTCCCCGCAGGGAGATTCTCACCTCCCCAGCCCGGCAGACCCCGCAGGCGGCCACGCCGGCTCAGTCCTCACCCGAGGCAGAGGCAGACACGGGGCTCGCCCGAGAGCCTTGCCCGGTCGAGCCCCACCAGCCCGGCCCCACGCACCCTCCTCCCTTCCCCGTTCCACCGCAGGCTGCGGCCGGTGCCCGGGACCCGTCTACTTACTGGCGCGAACGCCTGGGGATGTTTGCAGCGCTGCCCCCCGAGCTGGCTCCCTTCCCGCCCGCGTCCGGCCCGGCCCGGCCCTCTCGGTCCCACAGACGGCTGCTCCGGCCGCGCCACCCCGCCGGAGCCCGAGGTCAGCCAAGCCCCGCGGGCTGCAGTCCACCCCTCCTACAGCCAAGCACACCGGCTTGCCTGCGCACCCTGGCTTTCCTCGTTTATTTAAAGGGAGTCACTGGCCCGGGGGGAGGCGGGTTTCCCAGCCCGCACCTTCCCGTGGCTGATGCCCGAGTCATCATCTCTCATTTAAACAAAGCGGCTACCCAGGTACGAGGCAGTTGCGGCCGGCCCGCCCAGGCGAGGGCCAGCCGGTGCCACACCACACGCCCCGGCCGAGGGGGACAGGGAAAGGGGGAGGGAAAGGCAAACAAGGCGTGGAGCCGCGGCTGGAGCCGGGCATGCTGCAGGACGGGGGCGACCGACGTCCCCCAACCCCTCCCGCCGTAGCGGAGGGACTTCCCCGGGTGGCTTCTGCCCGCTGCCGCCCGCGACCGGGGCTTCCTGGCCGGCCCCGAGCAGGCGCGCAGCCCCTCGCAGCCCCCTGCCTACCTACTGTAGACGGGATGAGGTTTTATATTGGAAATGAGGAGGCAGGGGGAGGAGAAGGAGCGCACACGGAGCGATGAGTGTGCGGTGTCAATCAGAGGGGTTTTGTGTCTCCTTGACTCCTGATGGTCCGTGGCTGAGGTGTCCCGGGTGGCACCACAATGAATATGAATAGGGGTCCTTGCTAAATGGGACAGTCAAAGCGCACCGCCCTGAATAATGGCACGTCATCCTAACTAGACCATTATACATAGGAGGGCTCCTTTTGTCTCTGCTCTCTGCTGCAGCTCTATAAAAGCCCCTCTTTTTCAGGCTGAGGTTAGTCCAAGCATACACTAACTAGCCATCCTGTAAACAGGCTGAGTAACCGGGTGGAGAGAGAGAGAAGAGACATTGGAGAGAGAGGGGGCTGAGGGGCTTTTTTCCTCTTCCTCCAGCATTCCCAGCCCTTCGCTGGCAGACCCTGCCGTCCATTTATTTCCTTTTCATTTTGTTTTTGTTGCTTTTTGAAGGAGAGTTGTCTTGTTCTGCCACCTCCAGAGCAGGGAAGAGTTTCTTGCTCAGAAGCCTGAATACAATGAATTCTGACTCCAGCTCTGTCTCCAGCAGAGCTTCCTCGCCAGACATGGATGAGATGTACCTGAGAGACCACCATCATCACCACCACCATCACCACCACCAAGACAGCCGGCTCAACTCTGTCTCCTCCACCCAGAACGATCTGGTGCAGAAGATGTCCGGGGAAGGCCTCACCAGGAACAGTTCCAAGGCCGGAGGGGAAGGCAGCAAGTACAAAATCAAGAAGCAGCTTTCGGAGCAGGACCTGCAGCAGCTGCGGCTGAAGATCAACGGCCGGGAGCGAAAGAGGATGCACGACCTCAACCTCGCCATGGACGGACTGCGGGAGGTGATGCCCTACGCTCATGGACCTTCTGTGAGAAAACTCTCCAAAATCGCCACCCTCTTGCTAGCCAGAAACTATATCCTGATGCTCACCAGCTCCCTGGAGGAGATGAAGAGGCTAGTTGGGGAAATCTACGGAGGACACCACTCGGCCTTTCACTGCGGCACAGTGGGACACTCTGCCGGGCACCCGCCCCACGCCGCCGGCACTGTGCACCAGGTGCACCCCATCCTCGGCAGTGCCTTGTCCTCTGCCAACACCTCCTCCTCCCTCTCCGCCTCCCTGCCGGCCATCGGCACCATCCGACCCCCACACTCCCTGCTCAAGACCCCCTCGACACCCCCCGCCCTGCAGCTC